>JABFEV010002046.1:0-12922 GCA_013618395.1 Fusarium domesticum
AGAAGAAGAAGAAGACGAAGAAGACGAGAAATAAATTGGGGGAATGAAAGGGGGGGAAAAGAGAAAGGTCAGCTTATTATCAAGGCGGTGATGGTCACTCCTCTTTTTCTCCATATCGTATGAGTTGAGTGGGATGGTCACGTCTGGTCACATCTGGTCTCGTGAGAAGAGTTGCCAGCGTGCGTGGGGAAGAGGGGGAAGGTAGAGAAGAGAAGAGGCTTTGCTAGGGGCGTGTTGGATTCACCCCCGCCAATTACTAAATAATTGTTATTCTAACAGATCAATTGGAAGTAGCGATTGGTTGGTTATTCTTCGCATACTTGACATGTCCCATGGACAAGTTGGATATGAGGGACAGAGAAAGAGACACACTAACAAACAGCACCATGATAGGACTTGCCTGTCCAATAAACGATGCCATGATGCCTAAAGCCCAACAAGCCTCTGCTCCACCATTTCAAAGCCACAAGCTTCTTTTCTGCCATTTCCTCTGATTTACCCGCTTCCACGACGTCGTGATTCGGCCATGGTCTATTCTAACGGGAGCGCTTGAGAAGAAGAAGAAGAAGAAGAGGTGCCCAGTCTTGTTTTTCTGAGAAGCTTCTAACGTTAGATACGCGACCGATAGATTGGTATCCTATTTAGCCAGGTACTTTAACCGCTCCAATAAGACGGCTTCCGAAGCCCATGATGGATGATGGGCGGGATCCATCTTGTGGGAGTGGAGGTTCTGCTTCGGGATCTTGACGAGGGAGGAGAGTGAGTAGGTGAAGAAAAAGATGAGGCGGAGTTTCCCGGAGTCAGCTGCTAAGAACTCTTCGAAACACATTGATTTGTTACTTTTTCCATCTTGGCGATTCCCTGACGAGAATATTCACAAGTTCAGCATATCATATTTCCCAAGACTGGTTTCGAGCCGGAAGCCGGACTTGGTCCGTGCGTGCGGAGATGCCAGATTGGGGAGTAGCCGTAACTTAGCGCGGGGAGGGGGGGATGAATACCGAGCATTCGGGGAGTAGCGCTCGAATGGCGATCAAGAGGGCTGTTTTAGGAGATAAATAGGGACAAAAGAAGACTGAACGATAGCGAGGGTCGGGTAACATAGAGATTCTGCAATGGAGGTTCTCATTGTTGCATTGAAACTCTTGATGCCTTGTATCTTTCCAAGTATAATTAATTGATAAAATAGCATTGAATCTCATGATTGCCTACTCAAACACGCAACAATACGACAACTCACGCATGCAAGCCCCTTCCTACTTCTCCCGTTCACTTCGCACACAGCCAACGTGGTCTGATAACAGCATCATTCCAATGTACGGCTTTTGTTTCCAACACGTAGAGAGTGAATGTATAACCGCTTGCACAAGAGGACGGGCCGCTTGTTACACGCAACCCGGGCGAGCTTGGTGAGCAGGAGATACTCGCAGTTAATAGTGCGAATGCAAGGTGATTGATTAGATTCCAAGTAAGCAAAACAATACGAATTTTGACACTTCAACTTCAACTATCACGGTAGAGAAAGTGTGGATATGACAAATATTCCATCATCTATAAAAACCACAACTCGCTCCCCAACCCTCACACCATCATTCAACCAATGTAGTGCGCTTCCTGATGGCTTAAAGAATGTCTTCTCGTTGTGCTATCCTCGGGATAGTCATGCTCAATACTAGGGCGACCCAGCTGCGCTCTTAGAGCCGAGGGGGTGGCGTTCGCTGCGCTGAGGGACTCTTGGGGAGCGTTTTGTCGGAAAGTGCTGTTATGGCTGTTGGGTGTTAGTTGAACAGTATTACTTGTGTAGAAGAGGGGGACTTGCGTTGGTTGATGTCGTGAACTGTCTACGCCAGGGACGTTGTCGACTAGTGACTGGATTCTCTCCTCTGTGCGGACGCCCTCGTGGGACTGTGAGCTTTGGTTGATGGATGATTCGGGTTGTTGGTTGCGTGTGCCAAAAGTTCCTTCTTCACGGCTGTTGAACGTTCCCTCTTGTTGGTTCGTGCCAAAAGTTCCCTCGTTATGGCTGTTGCTGCTGTTGCTGCTGCTGCTGCTGCTGTTGTTGTTGTTGTTGTTGTTGTTGAAAAAGGTTCCCTCGTTGTGCGACTCGCTCTGGAACTGACGTTCTTCGCCTGTAGGCTGGAGCGTCTCCTTGAGTTTGTTCACAAGATCAGAAGCCATTTTGAAAGTAGTCTGTGTATCAAGACAAGAATTGTGTATTGGAAAGAAGAACTATCACATCGCAAATAAGGGCACCTTGTACACTTTTATATCCCTCCCCAATGAACAAATTTCATCATCATCATCATCATCATCAAACACAATGACAGAGCAGATCTAATTTTACTCAGCCTCAAAACAAACAGGGTCAAGGTTCCAAAAGTCGACCGTCACTGACAAGCTACTATTCGGTAAAACCAAACTACTTCCCCTTGCCGTGGGAATGATGCCGTCATGAGTACTTCCACAGAGTTGCAAATGACGTCGAGAAGCTCCGAGATGGAGGTAGGTAAGGGGTCAGTTGGGTGGTAGATTATTCCGGGGAGGGGTAGCGATAAGCATAATTTGAACCCGAACCCTAATTCCTAACTCTAAATTGTTAGGCTTTTCTTACTATGTATCTTGCTATTCCCAGTTCCTTGAAACGACTTTGTCTAGAACGTGGCTTGTTTGAGTGGACAACGTCACTGGTGGTCAAGAATAGCATGTCACAACAGCAGAAAGCCCAAGTGTAGTTATCTCTCCCACGAATGCCCCGAGACAACACCGGCTACTGAAAGAACTGAGAACTGTTCAACGATGGATGTATCTCAAGGGGGTTGCACCATGTCATCATGCTGGTATTCGCACTGAGATGTATAGAGAAATCGTTCAAGAAGATGGAGGGTCTAGCTGGATGTACCTCAGACACTGTACACACCTGAAGGCTCACTTTCCACCATGTTGACTTTGTGCATCTCAACACTGTATCCAAAACCCGCCATGCCCTTCTTATTACACCCCACATCACATCACATTTGATACAAGCTTTGATTGTTTTATTTTTATTTTTTTTTACTATATTCAAGAAAATATGCCAATCGCTTATGTAGGTACTCAAAATTTTGGACTAGATCCTTTTTCATGATCCTTTTTAAAGTCCTCCGAGTCCTTCTTCTCAATACTGGTGATCAAAACTAATGATCCTTCAACACCCCTTTGCCAATCGATACCCTCGAATAGGGGGGCGACATGGTGGCATTATTGGGTCTTCTGGTAAGGTGAATGTGGTTATAACCACGACTCAGCATAACCCTCCTGCTTGAACCCTTTTTCCCCACTGGCCCCTTTCATTGTTATACCTTCCGAGTCATTAAAACCTCGAGGCTTTCATCTTACTTGGAAAATTAATTCTGCATTTTTCTTTCCTCTGTAGATCAGTGAGGCTCATTCACTCCTTCTTCTCGTTCTGGTTGCGGTTGGTCTGGGGAGGGACCTGGACCTTCTCCAGATCGTGGCGGACGCTAGCCTCGCTGGAATCGGGAGAGCTAAGGTACTCGCCAAAGGTGCGCTGCTCGAGGTCTTGGTCCTTCCAGTCGACACCCTGTTTCTTGCTGGCGACGTGGCGGTAATAGACACGCTTGCCAAACTTCCACAACTCGACACCACCAAAGAAGAGACCGGCGGCGATGAAGACGATGGCCCACTCCCAGGTAATGGGGCTGTGCTTGAAGACAGTCTTGTTGATGACGGGGATGTAGATGAGAGGAAAGAGGGTGACAAATCCGAACATGATAGCCCAGAAGAGGAACTGGTTGCGCCAGACATCGTGCATCCACTGGGTGAAATAGAGCTTGGAGCCAGGCTGCATACGGAAGAATGATCGTCGCTTGTCAATCATCTCCCAGGCAAGGAAGAGAGAGAACCAGGTAAGGCAGGCAAAAGTGGTGGCGCGAGAACGGAAGACAGTGTCACAGCTCTCGCTGTACTTGTCGTTACAGTCAACACCGAGCTCCCCGTCGCCAAAGCCGTAGAGACGGAGAACAAAGGTACCGAGGCAGAGGGCGGCAATCCAAAGACCGTAGAAGATCATGTCAAAGATTAGCTCGACAGTGAAAACACCGGTCTTAAGAGACTGAGGAGGTCGAGTAAGGATACCAGCGACGGCACGCTCGAAACCGAGACCCATGTCAGGAAGACCAGAGGTAGCCATGATAATCCAGACAATCTGGACGGGGGCGAGAGGGAAGACGGAGATACCGGTGCGATCCTTGAAGGCGAGACCGACGAGGAGAACAACAGCCTGGGCGACATTGGTGGCGAGGACGTGCAGAATGAACTTTTGGATGTTGTCAAAGATGCGGCGACCTTCTTCGATAGCGGCGACGATAGAAGCGAAGTTATCGTCGCTAAGAACGATATCGGAAGCATCCTTGGCGACATCAGAACCGGCCTGGCCCATTGCAATACCGACATCAGCGCGGCGAAGAGAGGGAGAGTCGTTGACACCATCACCAGTCTGTACATGTTAGAAATTGATCGAATTGAGTTATGAAGATAAAACATACCATGGCGCAGAACTTCTTGCGGCGGTGCAGGGCTTCAATCATGCGGACCTTGGTCTGAGGAGCACATCGGGCAATAACCAGAGGGAGGAAGGGCAGCTGGTCGACCTCGTCATCGGAGAGACCGTCGAACTGGGTAGCAGTCATAACCATAGTCTGAGCGACGTCGGCAGCGACAAGATCCATACGGGTAGGCAGGATGCCGACCTCGATGGCGATAGCCTTGGCGGTCTCGGGGTGGTCACCAGTAAGCATGTGGACGGAGATACCAGCTTGGTGGCACTCCCGGACGGCAGGGGCAGACTCGGGACGGGGAGGATCATAGAGACCGACAAGACCGCGGAAAACGAGGTCGCACTCAACGGTGGTACGGTCAACCTCGTCGCCCTTCTTCATCTTGACAGCGTAGGGCTTGGAGGCGAGAGCGAGGACGCGAAGACCCATACCGGCGAAAGCCTCCATGTTGCGGAGGACCTGCTCGCGAAACTCCTCAGTGATGGGAACCTGCTCGTCGTTGTCCTCGGGGCAGTAGGTGGTGCAAGCACCAATGACACGCTCGACAGCACCCTTGGTGTAGGCGAAGAGCTCATCGGAGCGGTTATCCTTCATGATAACAGACATACGCTTGACATCGGAGTCGAAAGGCAGCTCAGCAATCTCACTGTACTGTTTGTGAGCATCGTGGGAGGTGAGTTTAAGTCGGTTCCAGTCAAATCGGGAGGCGAAGACCTGGATAGCAATTTCGGTGGGGTCGCCACGGGCGTGCCACTCGCCATCCTTCTCGTTGACAATGGCCAAGTTGGCGAGAGAAGCAACTTCGAGGAACTTGACGAGGCCGCTCTTGCTTTGCGTGAGGAGTTCGTTGATGGGAGTAATCTGACCACAAGCATCACCGCCCTGCTTGAGGGGAAGCTCGTGGGGCTGGCTGGTGGCAAATCGAATATCTCCATCGGTGGGATCGGTGGGAGAGTTGGAGTTCTCGAGAGTGTAAGTTCCCTTACCGGGAGCCCAGGCACCACGGGCAACCATCTTACCCTGAGTAAGGGTACCAGTCTTGTCGGAGCAAATATCGGTAACGGCACCAAGAGCCTCGAGGGACTTGAGGTTTCGGACAATGACGTTTCGCTCAACCATGCGCTTAGTACCGGCAGCCATAGTGATAGTAAGAACGACAACCAGAGAAGCGGGAATCATGGAGAGACCAGTAGCGACGGCGTAGATGATGACCTGCTGAGAGGACTCGAACTCGTTGGCAGCAAGGACAATGATGGCGCAGATGACAGCAACACCAAAGAGCAGGATTGCGAGTCGGGAAAGCTTCTTCTGAAGAGGTGTGCCGACGTTGACACCGAGGAAACGACCAACGGCATCACCGAGCGTAAGAGTGTAGGCCTCGAGATATCGGTGGGGCTTAGCAGAACCATCTTCCTTACGCTTGACAGGGCGGACTCGGCTGTCCTTCTTTCGGAGAGCAGTAGCGATAGCACCAATCTCAGTGCAAGCTCCAGTAGCAAAGACGATACCCTTGGCGCGACCCTTGGTAACGGTAGAAGAACTGTAGGCGACGTTGATACGGTCACCAGGACCAGTGTTGTCCTCGAAAACCTCATCCTCGTTCTTTCGGACGGGAAGAGATTCGCCAGTAAGCATAGCCTCGTCAGTCTCAAAGTTGACGGCCTCAATCAATCTAAATCGGCAAGGTTAGTCGGTATATTCGCCAAGCCAATGAAAGAGTAGAGGCGTTGGGGTGCATGAAGCTACTTACCGAACATCAGCAGGGATAGTGTCACCGGTCTTGATTTCCACAAGATCACCGGGGACAACTTCCGCAGAGGAGATTACTCTGGAATCACCATCGCGGACAACCTGGGCAGTGGGCGAGGACATGGACCGAAGCGAGTCCATGGTCTTCTCAGCCGAGTACTCCTGGAAGAAACCAACAGTAACGTTGAGGCCAATGACGAAAGCGACGACACCACCCTCGATCCACGACTTGATACCGAAAGAGACGGCCATGGCGAGGATAAGAACCTTGGCGTGACGTCAGTTCAACGCTCTCATGCTAGTAAAACCACACATTCTTGGCCTGGACAGGGGGGTTGAAAGAGTGATGGGAGGGGAACGAGGGAGACACATTGACTAGCCTTTTTTTTCATTGGCAAATCTAAATGCCAAGAAAAACAATTGAGGCGAATGTAATTAAAGTGAAAGAATAACCATAATCGTGTAATTTGTGGGAATCGCAGAGGGGGGTAGTAGCAATATTGTCTTAACTTACCAGAGTCATGGCATTGGCAAACTGAGCAATAATGATCTTGACGGGTTGGACACCCTCGGCATCACCGAGATCGTTATTTCCATACTTCTCGTGTCGTTCCTTGGCATCAGCGGAGGTCAAGCCGCTGAGCATATCGGCCTTGAGCTCCTCAACGACCTGGTCGAAAGACAAGGCGTGGGCAGGCTGGCTCATGGGCTCATTGCTCTGACCGGAGACATGAGTCTCGGTAGTATCTTCCTTCTTAGCCATGATGAAGGTCGAGGCTGGTATGTCGATCCAGCCTGATGGTTCGTAGTGTTATGTCGTACTCGTTTCGAGGGGGGGGATATGGTATGGAATCTAGATTGACCCTTGAGCCTATCTCTCGGGATTCCTGAGCGGAGTGTTTAGGAAGCCTTTCGTCTGGCGTTGGAAGGGGGGTTCAAGTAAGCAAAAGAACCTTGGGGAGATTAGTTTCCAAAGAAGAGAATAGACAGGATGGTGGGGATGGAAGGACTCTTATAGAAGTTGATTTGGGATTTGAGGAGGAGGAGTTGGTGGTCAGAGTTGACATGGAACATGGAGCATGGAGAATGGAGCCTCCACGGACGGTTGCCTATCTCTTAGTTCTGGGTCTTTCCTAGAGAAGCTGCTCATCACACACGCCCCTCGGTACATACATGGTGTTGGTTGCCCGTCTTTGATTCAACAACGACTCGCTCATGGCCATGGGTGTGTGTATTGTGTAGAACTAGGATCCATTGCGCTTCCAACAAGACCCCCACCATGCCAAGTCCGACCCATTTTTTCCTTCTCTGCTTGCTAGTTGTACTTCTCTTTCAAAATGGCGGGGTTTGAGAGCTGGACCGTAAAGGCTTGGCGATAAGACGGAAGGCTTTGGCTTTGGGAGGGTAACTTTGGTTGCGGTTGCCCGAGTCCTGTGCCAGTGCCATTGACCATTTGGAGAGCCGGCCTTGTCCGAGGGGGTGCCGGTGAGAGGCCCCGTGAGCTCCACACTTGCCAAGCCGTTACTCTCTGAGGGTGACGGATGCTGATTGGTCAAAGCCGCCGTGCCGTTCTGAACGGCGTTGGGTCTCTGGCACCGTCGACTTGATACGGTCGGGTACCTCGACGTCCGCACGTCATCCAGTCGGTCGGCAGCAGTGACGCGGCATGACGGGCTCGGCACCCAGAGTATCTTGCTGAGTGGACGACGGCACTCTTGGCGGTCCCTTGGCGCACTCTTGGCTCCTTGGCCACAGAATTCCTGGCCGTGGCCGGGGGGTTCGGTCCTCCATGGAGTCGCTGAAAGCAATCATTGTTGCTTTTTTTGGTCTGCTCATGAGTCTCACCATGGCGCCGAGCCCTGACAAGAATGCCGATGCGCTCCCCATGACGGTCGGTGCACTCTCATGGCTGTCCATTCTGCCCTGTCTCGGTCCAACACTGCCTTGATGCTATTCCGGCAGAGATCCTGGATTGTGATTGACCATGATGAATTCAGGGTTCCCTCCATGAGAGCCTCCAGGATCTAGTTGTATGACCATGCCATGCCAGCATCTTCAGTCGAGCATACAATCGCTCATGTCGTCATCAACGGTGGGTCAACCTACCTACTTACGTGGTTCTGTCTGTCCAGCTGAAGTTAGCATCCTTCAAGAATCGACGTTAAACGGGGGGGGGGCCACAAGCAGATCTCTTTGGTCATTGGCAAATGCCAGAGTAAGCGAAGAGAGCGCGGAGACGCCCCTCCACCAGCTAGCCCACCCCCTCGTCTCAACCTTCTTTTTACCATCCACACCACCCTTTCTCTTTGGAAACTTGCCTCTATGGACGCAAGCTTTGTCTGGGGCGAAGAATTGGTAGTATTGGCGTGTCTGGGCATACGGTATTATCAAGACATGGTGTCACATCATTGGATTTAGTCCTCATAACCCCATATCGTTAGCTCCATTTTCTTGCTTTGGTGATTTCTTGGAAATTGTCATCACATCGCTGCTAACATTTTCCTGTTTTCTTTTTTTATTGGAGCAATGGCGTCAATTGAGTAACTTGTTAAAGGGACCATTGAAGGGAAAATCCCCTCCCCCAAGTTTCTACGCAGCAAGTAGTGAGCCCCCCCCCAAAAGCCGAAGCCAAAATGAACCTTTTACCTCATGAGCCAATCTGGAACCCAATTACTCAGGACCCAACCTTTATCTGCAACCTTGGGCCACTAGGACCAATCTTTCTGCGACGTGCAACGGGGCCGGGACAGAGCCGCCTTTCAGAACCTCTTTTTCCTTCTTTGTCTTCCACTATTCTCACGCACACAGAGTAGCCCCGACTATGTCCCGCCGGATGTCGCGGTGGAGGACGGAGTCGCTGGAGTCAGGACGGAGTCGGAATACCCACATTTCTGTCGTCTGTAAATCCGTCCGCAGTCTTGAGTGGTCAATGGTTGTTCGTTCCCGCTCCGCTTGCAGATAATCAACCTGGTCTCGTGACCTCATTCCATGGAGAAGAACCAACGTGCAAGGGGCAGTTCGTCGGGCGCAGGGCAAGCACGCAGACGCAGAGCGCCTTGAAACGTGAGAGCCTTGTCTGCGAAATTATCCATGTCTGGAAGCCCCGAAAGTCTGGGGTCAAGGACCGCCGATATCTGTGAGTCCGTTGCAAGAGCGTGCAGAGACAAGGTACGCGCTCTCTGTCTACGATCCTTGCCGAGTATGAGGTACAGACACTGCCACAATCGGAGACTTGATACTGTTAGTCACGGCGTCTTATCTTTGCCCGGAAAAACTAGGATGTCTTAGCTGGACCGAGTATCTCGACTTTAGCCTACTGCAAGCGGACAGGGGTTGATCTTTTTCGCTGACAGCATGTTCAAATCGAAGTACGTAGCAGGTTCAGTATGTGAGCACGTGTTGAATTGGTGATTTCTCTAAGGCTCACAGTCTTGCCCGCCTGCCAGATTGCGTTAGAACCCTACCAAGCACGTGATTATTCTGTGCTGTTTCTAGAACAACATAGCGTCTCGACGATATCTAGTACGTAACGAAACCTCCACCAGAGACACCAAAGGCACCAAAGGCGGGCCCTTGGGTCAACTCTTGGTCACCTCTGGCACTTCTGGGGCCTCCCTGTCCTTGCTTGGCTCCCCTGGATCTTTGCCCAATGTGATAATAAGCTTAAAACCACCGATGCCCTCGCTGCAAGATCCACTTGGGCTTTGTCGTACGATGTTTTCATAGGCAGATAGCCCTGCATTCGTTATCGACGCCGTCGGTTTCTTAGTGGCATTCTACGGCTTTACTTGTTACAGAGTCTCTCTGGTGTTTCGAGGCCATTACTCAAGCGTCGCGACTCTCCGCCTCAGAGGCGACCGTACGGTTTTACTATTGCAATGCTTATAAATTGATACCCTAAGTATCTATCGTCTTGGCAGGCAGCCTATTTGCCGCTGGCTCTGTTTGGCTAGCCCTCTCTCTCTCTCTCTCGGTGTCTTTATTGCCCAGCCCATACATGATACAGGCAATGCAGGCCCCGAGAAAAACGCCGCATCCTCACAGACAAATTGGCAGACAAACGCAAACGGATGCATACACGCTTAACAAGACACAGGCATATCTACCACTCACGGCAGTCTCCTTGATTCCATCGCGGGGGCGCTTCAGCTGTTCTCTGGTTCCTATTACAACATAGCACATACGCTGTGCATGTAAGAAACATTAACTGTCCAATCACGGGTCACCCAGATGGTACTATTGGGCAGCACTGGCTATTCCGCCCCATTCCGGGCCTGCACGCCACCGGGGCGGAGAGGAGAGGGCGGGCAGCGAACTCCTCTGCGCGGGGTTCCCACATCTGAGGCCCTCCGCCCGCTGGCGGAAGAACGAGTTTTCTTGTGAGTGGGGGGGTGATCGGAAGCATCGGGGGTGCAGACTTGTCACCACATAGATACCTACCGTACACCGTTCAAACGCCTCCATTGCGGGGGATTCAATGCTCACTGGAGGCTCAGCGGGACAGTGTTAGTGGAGTTGTAGATAATTCTGCGGAGACAACAACCGTTTTCTGAGGCAATCTGAAGCAATAAAGAGGGGGAAAAGGAAAAAATCTGCATTTTTGTTGTGCTGCAGGCTCAAGATGATGTTTCGTCTTACTCAACATCCCAGCATCTAGTCCACTACCTACACACATAGTATTTTTCACTTGATGTACTGTGCAGTCGTTGCCGGCTTCTATCAAATGTTCACGGGCATCTCCAGGAAGTTCTTCTCCCAAGTTGTGCATATTTATGACCTATAAAGCCCATCTGCAAAACATCAACATTGGTTATGGGCAATGAAGCATTGGCCATGAACAAATTGTCACTTGATGGGGGAGTGTCAATAAATGCAAAAGCTGGGGAGACCGGGGGCATTTGATGGCCTGTGTGAGATTTTTGTTGAGATTAATTTCCAACTGACTAACTAGTGCTTTGCTAATTAAAGAATACAAGACAAAAGTAAATCTTTCTGGAACGTGTCATGAGGAGCATAAGTAAAGTCGAGGTTAAGCCCGGGACGGAGTTGAAGTTGGATGTGGTTCAACTCCCGGCAAAGGAAACTCCGTCTCGGAAACCGAACGTTGCTATGGAGTTCTTGCTCTGGCACATAATTAACAGCTACAACTACGTAAAGCCAGGCTTTCAATATCACAGCCTGGCATTGTTGTCACCTGATAATTGCTTCGCACGTCAGAGAGATTGGCAACAACAAAAAGAAAACCCCCTTTTTCCCACGGTTCCCTACTTGCGAGCCATTGAGAGATGTCTACTTGGAGATCTATAATAAGGATCATTTACTTGGCTGTCTGAAGCAGAAAGTTGAAGCTCATCCTATAGATGGAACTTGGCCGAAGACAAGGGAAAGAAAAGAAAGAGAAAAAAAGACATGGAAATCTCCGTGCCTCTCTCCAACATCGATGAGTTCACACCCCTTGAGTGCATTAACTGCGTGCAAACTCCTCCAAGAAGTCTTGGAAAGGCAGATGTAGAGGCAAATCGCCAAGAGAGCCTAACCCCCCAACAACGCACATCAAAATCCTGGGGGAGAGGAGCTTAGCTTTGACGCCCAGACAACAACATCTCCAAACTCTGGCTCGCAGGCTATGGCGTCTGGCACAGCGAAGCGTGGGGAAACCCTCATTTCCAGCCGCTTCAGCGAGGTTGAACCTGGCTTGCGTTTCTGGATGGAGTCACTGCCGGGTCTGGACCACAGAGGGCGGTTGCGGATGCCCATCATCATGTCGGGACTTATCGGTTGATGATCTGATGAATGAACGGTATGCACTCTTCCATTTGCTCTCGTTCGTTAAGAGAGAGCCCTCGGATTCAGATCAGACTCGCATAAAATGTGCCTTGCAAGCACGATGCGAATGGATACCTAGTTCATTCCAGGGGACCCTGGTGATCAGACAGCCTCAGCCCAGACAGAATGTCTCGACTACTCCGTAGTTGCAGGACAGATGGAACAGATGTCCCCGTCACGGCCGGAAACCCTTTCCAAGTTTGGCCCCCAACTCCCCGCCAGTCCTCGTCGCCAAGCTGCTGAGGATGGTATCAAGCTTCCACTGTCAGACAGGATAACATGATTCTTCATCAACAAGCTTTTCAACACGTGTCAGTGGACGAAGTCACCAGAGAATTTGTGCCTAGACAGAAGAGAAGGGGAGGAGGATCTGAATCGAGGACAATGCAACAACATGCGAATAGGAAGACGGAAAAATCGTGTGCGTCGATGGCGGAACACCTAGCGGCCCCATCCATCGCTGGACGCCAAGAATACGAGGATGCGAGGATGCGAGGGCGTATGACTTGGCAGACGACCAGAGTGCAGGGAACCTAGAAGAAACCCTGAAGGGTCGTCGGAGCGGAAACATCAAGAAGCAAGAATACAACACCCTGTGCACCTCTTTGCTCTCCACCACCGCCCCCCTTCCCTTCCCTGCCTCCCTGCCTCCCTGCCTCCCTGCCTTCCGCTCCAGAGAAGGTAATGTTGACGGCGGAGGACGACGGGGGTAATGATGGACGTAAGCAACGAAACCTGCACATGATATCGCCACAACAGGACGAACAACAAAAAACAAAATATAACGGCGT
>JABFEV010002055.1:0-11125 GCA_013618395.1 Fusarium domesticum
ACCCACCACCGCGCACACCCCCCCCACCACCTGTACAGGCGGGACCGCTGTTATGTTTGAAATTCCAATTCTCGGCCATCTCGTCCAATCACTTCTCCAGTTATGCTTTGCTAGTCCTCTGATCTGCTTTCAAAATACCAATTTATTTGTTTTTGTTGACGCTGACTTTTATTGCATAGCCATGGCTAGCGAAGTAGGTGTAAGGCGGGGAGAACTCGTACAGTAGCGTGAATAACAGGAAAGGGAAATTACAAATGAAACACTTCCACAACCACATGCAACGTCGTGCCGCAGGAGCACCTCCTTCCAACATCTCACGAGGACAAAGCCAGACTGCAAAGTGCAAAAATAAGAACACCAATCATGGACTGCCAGCTCTGTCTCCCCGATGCACACACACCCACCCCCACTCTTCCAAACAGCTATGTCGTCCGTGTCCGTGCCAGGCTGAATGACATGCCTCAAGTACCTGTACTTCTGGCTTCTCCCAGGTCCACTTCGCTTCAACAGGCACAACAAGGAGTGGGATCGGGGACGAGGCTCGTCCCGGCCCCGTATCCACTTTGATATTTTTAGGCTCATCTCACGATGCGAAGAATCTGGAGAACGTTCAAGCGATGAGATGAATGTGATGGATTGTGGGGAAGAATAGATCATGCGAAAAGGGCAAGGATGTCAAGTTAGAAATGGGATCTGTCACCTGGGGATCGGATGGTGCTGTAGTCAAGAAACTCGCATTCTCAGCTGATAGATCAATTGAGTTAGTCTATATCTTTCACAATTACAAAACAGCTGCGTTGGAGTATCAGTCAGTTGCTATATGAATCTACCCTTATTCTCAGTTCCTATTCGTACACATCCCACAAAAACCACATCACCAAGTGACCTCTCATCGCTTATCCTTAGCCAACTCAAACAATCAAGTAAATCGCTCTTTTTTGTGATCCCAGGCTGATTTGACCAGTACCACGGGGCAGAAATAAAGATCCCAACAAATACGAACCTTTGAAAAACGTTGTCAAGCAACGCATAGAACAACAAAAGAAATATCAGAAACAATACTGATAGATGACTTCCGCAAGTCAATGCTCAAATCGAAGCAGACCGCGCTTCATCCCGCGGAGAGCCTCGCTTGTGCCATTCCTCGGAGTCCAACACTCCCTCGCTTACCGCTCTCGAGGGATGCGGTGTACCGATTCTCGAGCCTTGTATCGAGTCCTTTCCGATGCTTTCCAGTCCGGCGGAAGCATCCCTTTGAAAATTCGACTGCGACGCGCCGTCGTTCCACCAGTAACGCAGCACGTCGTTTTCCCAACGCGCCTGATCCCGAATTTTGAGCGCTTGGCTGCCAATGAAGATGACATAAAGAAGCATTACTTCCAAAGACGACAGACGAAGTCTCTGGAGAAGCCAGCGGTCGATGTAACTGGTTCTATCGCCCTCAAAAATGAGTCGGTCGATTGCATACTCCTTCTTTGCCAGCAACAGCCTGCGAGCCTTTTCCGGGTCGGTGTTGGGAAGCTTAACAGCCGCCTTCAATCCTCCTAACGCGGTTTGGGCGCCTGCCTTTACCACAGCCTTCCCCGGTTGACTTCGAAGTAGTGGAAATATGGACAGCTCACGATCATTCCACGTCCCTGCGATGGAATCGGGAGTCTCAAGTTCCATGTCTTCGTCTTCGTAGCCATTCTGTGGATATAACAGGTAAGCAGTCTTCGCAGGCATGTGCTTTCGCATCACGCCTTTTTCCTCGCACTCTATCCTCAACCGCTCCACCTCTTGTTGTAGACTGTCGACATTTTCTTTCATCCGCTCTTCCTCCGCAGGAAACTCGGCGAAAAACTCTTCCTCTTCCAAGTTCCAGGGCATCTTGGTAAATTCTTTTAACCTAATATCATCAAGATATCGCTGGTTGGTTGAAAGTAGGTCCTGGAGTTCCTCTCTCGCGTTCTCAAGAGCTCCGACATTAGACATGAGATCTATATACATGGGGTGGAGGTCTTCCGGAGGACCGTTGGGGGAGATGCCTTGAAGTATTGGCGGTTTCTTATACGTCGTTATTTCCTGTTTCCAGTCAAGTCTTTTGGGCCTGTGCCGATCAGTTTTGTCATGACCGCTAGCCAGCAGGCTGAAGAAGTTGATCTCTAAGCCACCGAGTTCGTCTTCTTCTTGATCGAGACGATTTTCAAGCTCTTCATAGTTGGCCTCCAAGGAGTAGTACTCTGTTCGCAAATGTTGCATTTCCATCAAGCGTCGCTCGAGAGCATCGGGGAACTTGCCAAGAGTGTCACGCATGTTGATCCACAACGGTCGAATAAGTCGCATGAAGTCGTTGTCGGTGTCGTCCTTCTTACGTCGTGCGACCTGCATGTCTCTTCGTGTCCGTGCCATATGTGATCTAATACCATCAACTTCTGCCCTCTTCTCCTTCAGCTTTGTCCACAGGGTCTCAACATTGTCTTCGGGATTTGGTGACAACGGTGCAGACACGCTTGTACGACTTCCCTCCGCGGAAGATTCGTTGCGTCGAAATTTGGGTCTCGCCCCGTCTCCCAATATCTCCCAAACACCACTGGGGTTTTCACGCTCGGCAACCCATGATGCGATCTTCTTCGTATGGGCAGTTCTATGGCTTCTGTCCCGCGATGTGAGGCGTGAAGTCGCAGGATAGACAGGTGGAAAGGTCCGAGCGTTTCGATATGTGAAGGGGTCGACTTCTGACGAGTCTGAGGAGGACTCGTAGGTATCGGATGGGTTAGAGAGAGATCGAATTGACAACCCAGCTCCCGGCTCATGTCCTCGCAGCCTGCCCGGCAGGTGCTGAATGGTTCGGGGCAAATCCTGATCATCGGTCGCGTCTGTGAGAGGAATGGGAATTGAATGGGCGTTGACTTCTATTGGCGTTGAAGTAGCATAGCCTTTATAAAGGCCTGGGGAATTGTGACATGTCTCTGCGATTGACCGATGATGACGGTCGTGGGTCGCGCCTGGCAGCGATGATGGTGGCGGAGGTCCAAATAAAACCCGAGCATTATTTTGTGAAGGAACACTATAGCTAGGACTGTGTCGTAATGGACGCAATGGTAGACTCGACTGAAGTGGTAGAGGTGGAGACCGTTGTGGCAGTTTTGAGAGTCTCGGAGCAACGGCTTTGCCAGAAGCAGCAAATGGAAAGGGTGGGAAAAACTGAGGAGAATGATTGAAGGCTGGCCAACTGAGAGGGTCCGGAGCAGAATCCGGGCTGTGGGATATGTAAGCGGAAGTATCGTGTGTTCCCGGTCGCGGTCTTCTCGGTCGTGAAAAGTTTGGTTGTGGTTGTGGAAGTGATGGACGCGACGCGACATTGTCAGGTGTTGTGGCCATACTGGATCGGGCTGATCTGGCACCACGGACGCGAGATACATCACTTCCAAGCTCAGTATCTTCGGAAATCGGAATACTTTGGGATAGCGAATTTCGCCAGTCGTCTGGCTGGCCAAATGCCTGGCTGGCCAGCCTGGGGCGAGTCTTGGGCACGGCAACGGGGAGGCTGCGAGGGGAGTCATGAGAAGGACTCTGGTGAAGTACCCCTTGACTCTGGAGCACTATGGCATCCATGGAGAGCTAGTGTGAGCATGGAGAATTGATGAATCTGGGAGAAAAGGAAGCACATTTTGCTTTCGTCTTGGGGGAACGAAGGCATCGGCGCTGGGTCGACGTGGCGGTGAGATGCCAGGCGAGAGGCACTTGGCCAGGCGAGGGCGTTGTCCACACTGGTGAGGATGATGCGGCTCTGTTGGCTGTGAGCAGAGAAAGAAGCAGCTACAACTAGTTGGATAGGGACAGTCTAAAAGATGGAACATACCTCTGACGGGGTGATGACAATGCAAATGCATTCCCCCAAGCCCGCGATAAGATTGGATGGTTACACGAGTGCAGCCTCAAACCTCGGCAGGTTGCCACCAATGTGTGAGAATGGAGACAAACGATTCGCAGGGCTAAGTATTGTCGGTCAAGGCCATGGGGGCTTGTGAGTACAGGTCATCTCATCGAAACGCGAAGTGACTACTGCCCACATGACTATATGTGACTTACACAAAGAATTAGCTGGACAAAAGCAAAACACCGTCTTGCAATGGCGTTCCTGTCTTCTCTCTCCTCCTATCTCTCCTTTTTCACCTTTTTTTCCTTTTCCCCTTTTCCCTTTTCCGTTTTTTCCAGTCGGAAAGGCTTTATCGGAAAGAAAGGAAGAAAAGCATGGTAGAATGAGTCAGTGCCCAGACATCGTCCGAGGCTTTCCTCTCCTAGGTTTGTTTGTATGGACAAACAAGGATGTGAAGGGGTTAAGTCAATTGATGCCCCCATCTCCCAATGATACAGGGATGGGAAACCCCCATTCCCGTGATGCAAGACTAGGGCGCTTGCCAACAATAGAGCGGAAGGACGGCAAGCATTACCTACGCAACCACGGGCAGGTCTGGAGCCATTCCTTCCACACCTTCCATTTAGTTGTAAGCATCAGAATAGTTGGGCCACAGAGCTTGAGAGCCTTGTCTTCCAAACTTGTAACTCTACTTCCTTCCCATCATCCACACATCCATGAGATCCATGAAGTGGATAGGTAGGTGCTTAGGTGCTTCAACCGCCGTTTACCACGTACATCCTCTTTATGCCTAACTACCCAATCACCTTCACAGCCATTCACCATGCCGTGAAAGTTCTGCTCCATCCGTAATGGGGTGTCGTTATTAACAGTCAACGTGCCCAAAAACATCATGTATTCCATCTGCAACTGGCCGTCGGCCTAATGGTAACACTCGTCTCAGAGCTCAGTCTCAACATGGTGCTCCGTCGTGCCATCTTGACTCCTCTTCAACCTTCTCTCTCGATATCTCTCCCGCCAGCTCAGATCACTCATCCCTGCTTTCTTATCCTGCTAGGAAGCGCCTCATCAATCAGACCTGCAGATTGACCGGCTTCTCAAGGGACTCTCCCTCAAGGGACCCCTCCATATATGCAGCCCGACTACCTCCCAAGTAAGCCCACCACCTCCACTCTCACTGTATCTCCACCTTCCTCCCATCACGTTACTTGATTCACGTTGCTCGCCAACATGCGCGACATAATAGTCGTTCTTTAACTTAACTCAAGGTTGCAGAGAGAAGCTGGTTATCATTGCTGACGTTTCCTGTCTCGTCGAGTCACACATTTTATTTTATTTTCCTTCCTATGCGTCTCCGTCCTCATAGTCAAGGAACTACCAACACCATTGGAGACGCTCTAGAAGCTCTCTCGGGGTCTCTGACCCTATAGCAACTATCTCGGTGACTTGTTTTACCCTTCAACCTGATCCTCCGAACGGATGGGTGCTGGCGCCTGATTCTGCTTCACCCGTCAATTCGATCGCCCATCTCGACATCTTGAATCGGATCCTCCAGCCCCTCGCCAACACCATCATACAGTGAAGGCGTAGCTGTTCTCGGTCTAGCTTTTTGAAGAGTGTTGTCAGGGAGCCTCAACGAAGCCTGAAGACGGACAGACACACCCTTCTGCCACAGCTCATCTTGCCCTGACGCTACTCCCCGCACCATGCCACTATGTATGAGTCTGGGTCATACAGTAACGGATGGATTTGGAGTCCAGAGCAAGGGCAGCACTTTTGCTATTATCAGGATGCAGAAGGTTTGTTGAAACGTGATTCCATGGCTTTCCTTAGTGGACATCGCTAACACCGGGTCTCTGCCTCTACAGGACAATGGCAAACTCGATGGTACGAGCCTCGTACCTCTGACGTAGACGGGTTGACTCAATCTTTCGACAAGGTCAGTATTGGGGGTCATGACCCCGTAAATGGTAAGACGAGTGTATCTCATTCGCAATATCACATTGTTCGTGGACGTCTTATTCACGAAGCTTCCTATCAACTCTCGTTAACACATCAGCTGGGATAGGCCAACCAAACTATCAGGACACCACCAGCAGCAGCTCTAGGCCGAAATCCAAGTCCAAGTCGAAAAAGTCCAAGTATTCAAGTCGAAAGGGCAAGGAATATGGTGGCCTCGACCCGAACGACGGAGACGAAACAGAGACTGGAGGGCAAGGAACCTCTAGCTCAACATGTAAGTTGATGCCGATGTAATGTTGGTTTAGTGACTTTTATCACTCACCGCGAGTTTTACAGACCCGGACCCATATCATGGGCAACAAACAGAATACGGTATGTACCAGCTTCCGGTCACTCAGTTTGGCTCTCTGTGTTAACGTCTTCCCTGCATCGTAGCTACAAATGAAGATCCCTACGGTCAAGAGCTTCAAACAGCAATAGCTGACAGTGCTAACCACAACTACGGAATCTATAACAGCAGCGAGCCTTCTAGTCACGCCCCCTATAGTGAGTTGATGCAGCATCAAGGCCAGGGATCTAGTACCACTAATACATCAATCTAGCGTCAGCAGACTATGACGATGGGCCAGCACAAAGGTCATCAAAAGATTATATTGCCGCTACGCCCGGTGATTACGAGGAACTGGACCCACGTAAGTCTCCGACTTCTCTAAGGCAGCGACGAGCATCTGCATTTATCTGACTTGAGCCTCAGGGTACATAATTGAACCTTCGTGGAAGTTCAAACCAGGAGAGGTAAATAGTCTCGCTTGAAGGTCACAATGGATTATCTAATTTGCACATTGTCTAGATCTTCAAGGTTCACTGGGCTGAGCCCGCTGGTGGAAACAACGACAGAGCGCCTTCAGTGTCTGGCAAAGAGCTACACCAGGATGGTTATGGCGGTCTGATCCATACGGGTTTCCGTCGTTACATCGTTATTGCTACTGAAACTGGCCACGCTACCTGTGTGTGAGTGTTTGATTTCCCATGATATGTTTTCATTTGGCAGAGATATATCCTGACCTGTTAGTCCCATTTTCACCTATGGTGGAAAGGCTTGTACAAAGAGAGGAATCAAGCCAGAAGCGCATGGCATAATTTGCGACGCATCGAGGTCAAAGGTTCGGCCACTTCCCGGCGAGCCACCCCTTGGTTTCCCTACGGTCAGGGCAAATATTTACCTTGAAGGGGAGCATTTGGCAAAGGAGTCTCGAATCAACTACTCCAAATTCATCGGAGTAGAGCACAACGTCAAGGTGCTCTTCATTGGCAGTATAAGGGACGAAGATTTCGACATGGTCGTCGACGCTGTCAACGAAAGTTGGGATCGTAAGGATCGTTACAGGAAGCGTCGTCATCGGTGAAGAAACCCTCTTCTGCCCGCCATTTTTCACGTTACATGAGGCCCGTTTAGACGGACGCCCCATTATGAAGTGTTTGAACAAACACTTTGAACTCATATACGTTTTTGCTATTGCTGAAACCGTCTAGACCGACTATTGGTGGACTTTGGCTGGGAGTATTGGCCCAGTTATAAGTTTGGCACAGATGCCGAAACTTCCAATGTGTAGACACTGGATGAGGCAGTGTCAATCTTGACGTTGGACAGATGGAGCAACGGATCAGCTTTATTTCCCTGCCTTTTCCTATCTTGCTTTATTAATTTTCATTTTGTTTTTTCAGATGGTGGTCACTTTTATTCGTTCATTCCACTGTTTTTTTTTTTACCTCTAACAACTTGTTAGAACCTTTCGAATGTCGGACAGGGCCTGGTATTATGATGATTTTGATCTTTTCTATCAGCTTTACTACCTTTGCTTTTTCTTCTGCTTCTCTTTTTCTTCCACCTTCCTTGTTCCTTTTGACCTTCTTTTTCCCTTTCCTTTCTTTGGTCCGCATTTTCTCCTTCATTCCTTCCTCTCACTATTCTCCCATCTTGGCGCCGGCTTCAACAGACAGACCCATGGATATTTGGAAAGTGAGCTAGCTGATTGTATGATTGAAACAAAATCTAGTGCGTTTACAGACATTCGCTTCTCTTTGAATTGTAGTTTGTCCATTCCACAACTCTCTACTTGCTGAAGGTGATGATTGATATCGTGAGAGTTCGTCCTCAGGTTCTTGTAGTGCTTACAGACTCTTTGTTCTCAAAAGGAGGACAATGAACGCAGTCGAACCAAATTATTCGTTCCAAACTCCCCTTTAACCTCGACCTCAACCTGTCCATCGGCAAACATGGCTGAATCATTCATTTCTTGAGGTCCAAACCGAATATTCCCCCAGAAACATGGGGTAGACGCTGTAACTGGAGCGTGGGCCCACTGTATCTGTCCCTGTGCCTCGGCATCTTTTCCCCGCATAACGTAGAGGCGCCTCAGGGAGACGGAGACAAGGCCAAATTGCCCCATGATGGACATGATGGGAAAAGACGTCCGAGGCCAAACAGCCAACCTCCGAGGCTGTTGATCTACGTTGGGTTGAGCTTGGTATTTATTAGCCTTCCCGAGGAACCATCTAAAATACTATTCTCTCGCTTTCAATTTGCTGGCAGCTCATCTCCTCATTTCACCTTCCAATTCAACGTTGCTGTGCTGCGTATACTGTTATTGACAGAGACATCCCAGCTACCACACCAAACGCTCTCCTTCTCTCACCTACATCCACAATGGCTGAGGCTCAATTAAAGGACTTCCCTTCCCTCTTCTCCCTCAAGGGCAAGGTTGCCGTCGTCACGGGCGGCTCCCGCGGTCTCGGCCTCCACGCTGCATCTGCGTAAGTCTCAGAGCCCCCCATCTTTATACGTTGACTAACGGTGGGGGAATTTGTAGATTCCTTCAGGCTGGCGCTTCAAAGGTCTTCATCTCCTCCCGCAAGGCAGCAGCTTGCGAGAAGGCGGTCGAGGCTCTCAACGCCCTTCCTAACCTCCAGCCCGGCGCGGTAGCCATCTCTGTGCCCGCCGATTCTGCCACCAATGCTGGGGTTGAGAGTCTGGTCGCACAGGTCAAGAAGTATACTGACCAGGTCGACATCCTTTTCGCAAACGCTGGCGCTACGTGGGGAGAGGGTTTTGACACACACTCCGACGCTTCTTTTGCGAAGGTCATGGATCTCAATGTCAAGGCTGTCTTCAATACCATCCGCGAGTTCACGCCAATGCTGCAGAAGAACGCCGCACCCGCGGACCCGAGTCGTGTGCTCATCACCGCTTCCGTCTCCGGTCTCGGTATCGGAACTCTGGGCAAGCAAGGCACGTACGGCTACTCTGCCAGCAAGGCCGCCGTCATTCACCTCGGCCGCAACCTAGCCATCGAGCTGGGCCCCCGACACATCACCGTCAACTCTATCTGCCCGGGCTTCTTCCCCAGCAAGATGTCCAACGGTCTTCTGGCCATGTCGGGCGGCATCGAGTCCATTGCGAAGAGCAACCCGATGGGAAGACTGGGTATGCCCGAGGACATCGCCGGTGCGGTCGTCTATCTTACGAGTCGGGCAGGCGCGCACGTCAATGGAGAGGCTATTGCGATTGATGGTGGTGCGATGTGGGCGAGGGGGGAGCTTTCGGCTGTTGGAGAGTCGAAGCTGTAGAGTTGAGAAGCATTTTTGTAGGATAGGATCACAGACGAGCATACGATGGGTCGGGCACCAGTAGAAGGCAAAATCTATGTGTTTTCTATCTTTAGCTAGCCTCATAGGACAGGTCATATACATCTCTTTTGCATTGAAAGTCTTTTTTTATCAACGTTCGTTTTCATCATCGCCTTCTCCGTCTTCTGTCTTTCAACTTATCGTATTCAGCGGCTTCCGGGCTACCCATGAGCTCGCCTTGTACGTTGTCTGCAACAAGCTCTCGCGGTCCTGGATATACGGTGCATCTAGACCAGTCTGTCGAAACTCGACCACGAAGCCCAGTTTCTTGAGAAGTGCGATAACTTCATCATCAGACAGCTCAACACTGCCCGGGTCGGCGATACCAGAAGAGTTACTTTGTTCGTGCTGGCCGTCGCCGTCGTCATCGTGGCCATGGTTGCCAGGGGCGTTGTTCTCGAAATGCCACAGAAGAGGTCCGATGTTTACCAGAATGCCGCCAGGTCGAAGACAGTGTAGGATGACTTCCAAATACCGGATCAGGTTCGGCGCAGTGTCGAGAAAGAAGACACTGGCTACGGCATCGTATTTTCCCTCGTGGTCTTGGTCCCCGTATAGACAAAGAAAGTCAGCAGCGCACATCGACATTTCTCCAGCATCTGGGATATCGGATAGGGTAGTTCCAGGATGAATATCCGGGACAGGGTAGCTTCGCAGATGGTTTCCTCGGGTGAGATGATTGGAGAAAGTGTGAACCCAGGGGAAGATAGTGTGGTTTTTGGCTCTCGGGCAGCGGTTGAGAATGTAGGAGGAGGCCAACAGCTGATGGTACGAGATCTCGTTGCCTTCGGTGTTGAAACCTTTAGCACACAAGTCAAACACAAGTCTCCCTAAACCAGCACCCGGGACCAGGACTTGGAGGGGCCCTTGATTGGGCTTCTTCGATCTCTCAGTCTCCAGAGCCTTGAAGACGGGCCCATAACAAGCCTTTCTCTCGGCAGCTCCGGCCTCGGTCCAGTCGCGGTAGAACTGTCGAATAGTGCTTCGAGCCTTATCGACGTCTACGTGTTTGGCCACGCCGGCCCATTCCTGAGGCATAGTTAAGCTGTGCAAAGCAGTGTCCGAGGCTAGGGACTGGAAGGACTGTAGACCAAAACGGGCGATAGAACGGGCAAGTTCAGCGTTTGCGTCGATGGCATCGTCAGTCTTTTCCAAAGTATCGAGGAAATAGAAAGGTGGTCCAGCGAGGAGTTTCCAGTGATCCTGGGGAAGGGCGTAGAAGGATTGGCGGCGAAGGTGAGTAACGTTGAAATGAGTGACTTTGGCATATTGGCTATTGGAGGATTAGTCTGAGGTAATAGAAGTGAACCATGGAATCAGTCAAAGAGATGAGATCAAACATGGGTAGATAAAAAGATATAAGGATAAATTGGGGAACGGTGAATTGTAAGGCACATTACTCACAAGAATGAGTCGAGAGCGCAAAAGACAACACGAGTCTCTTCTGGATCTTCAAGATTGTCCTCGACGCCACCCCAGGCAGCACTATCGTCGGGGACTATCTTGATCTCGTGGTTATCATCGGACTGCATTTGTGCCATGTTCGTGGGAGTTTCAGTTCGTTGCCTGGAAGAAAAACAAAGGTTGGTCTATTTAGACTGCATGGTGTGGAGA
>JABFEV010002057.1:0-25343 GCA_013618395.1 Fusarium domesticum
CGGATACAGAAACGGGAAAAGCAAAAAGCCTCAGGGCCCCTGGGACCCCCCCAACGCCCACGTCGCTCAGAGCAGAGACTCCAAGGCTTCCCCTTCCATCCATTCATCCACTCCAGCTCCCCCTGATCTCTCCTCATTCTGGCTGGGTTACGCTACCCACGCCCCCCTGCTTTCGCCCAAGCTCCACTGCCAGCTTTCCTACGCCAATTGGTGCCACCCGACGCCGACCTTGTCTCGTCATTGTCGAGGTGCCCTAGCCTTTTCGTATGAAGTAGATACTTTTAGTGAGGTGGTTCCCTTGCTCACCCTGCCTCTACGAGCTTCCCGCACCAGTGCTGCAGTGGGCTAAGGCCGACTTACCTGGGGAGAGACAAGGTCGGTCGGTCTCCATCCATTTCTCACTCTCGCCCACCGCCAAACATTCCCCTTCCTAATTCACACACAGCTGTGGCATCTTTTTCCATCCGACATCCCTCCAGCCTTCACGACTATCCCGAGCAGCTTCTGCTCCTGTTCAGATTGCTCAACCCTCATCCCAGCGCTGCACGATATCGATCCCCTCAGTAACCTCATTCTCTGGTTTTGCCTTACCAACTGCCTCGTGACTCCCCGGCACCCCGTCCGCCATTTCCGTGCCCGCTTTCCTCCACTTCTCCGCCTTGCCAGCCTTCTCCCGCAACCGGCCGTCAAACATCTATTCGATCTCATTGCTCCAATTCAAACTACGATCCCGTTTCACGAGATAATCCATCGCGGCTACCTACTATCTCGAACCTCGGATTCTCGTCCCGCCGACTCTTCAACTCGAACCGTTGCGCTCGTCATGCGCCTATAATTGGTCTCATCGCAAGAACTCCAATCTAATCCAAACAACCGACTGAACGACAAACCATCCCCGCCGTTCTAAGGGCCGCCTTTTAACTTTCTACAGCTCGGCAAAATGGGCGCCTGTATGAGCTCAAGTAACGAGGGGGTGGACCAGAAAAAGAAGAGTCAGGCTATCGACAAGATCCTCGAGGAAGACTCGAAGCGATTGCGCAAAGAATGCAAAATCTTACTTCTAGGTAGGTTTATCCGCGGCTCCTAGACAGTAATCGGTGCATTGGGCGAACTAACTAAATGACCGCAGGCTCTGGAGAGAGCGGCAAGTCGACGATTGTCAAGCAGATGAAGATTATTCATCTCAAGGGCTACTCAGAAGATGAGCTGTTCAACTATCGGCCCACGGTCTTCAAGAACCTCGTCGAATGCTCCAAAGCTGTTATCATGGGCATGCAACAATTCGACATCGAGCCTCAGAACGATGAGAACAAGGCTCACGCAGAATTCTTGATGGAATACCAGCCAGAATCCGGCCCCCAGGCGCAAATCGATCCTCAAGTCGGCATCGCTGTTCAGTCACTATGGAACGACCCGGCCAGAGAGCAACTGATGGACCATCAGACTGAGTTTTATCTTATGGATTCGGCAGAATAGTATGCCTGCCCGTCGCATGTCACATGAAGTCTTGCTAATATGGGGCTATAGCTTCTTCCAAGAGGTGATGCGAATAGTTGCTGACGACTACCTTCCAAACGAAATGGATGTCCTCCGAGCGCGAACCAAGACGACGGGCATCTACGAAACCAGGTTCCAAATGGGCCAACTAAGTATCCAGTATGACTCCACAGAGCCTCCAACGTTGTAGCAGGACATGGCTTACTAACCCTCCAACAGCATGTTCGATGTAGGAGGTCAACGCAGTGAACGCAAAAAATGGATTCACTGCTTCGAGAACGTGACATCTATCATTTTCTGCGTAGCGCTGAGCGAATACGACCAAGTGTTACTCGAGGAAAGCAGCCAGGTATGTGACACATTGGGCGATACGCGGCAGCACGAACGAACCCCTTACTAATGGTGGGAACAGAATCGAATGATGGAGAGCTTATTATTGTTCGATTCGGTTGTGAATTCAAGGTGGTTCATGCGAACCAGCATTATCTTATTCCTGAACAAGGTAGACATCTTCAAGCAGAAGCTAAGTCGGTCACCGTTGGGAAACTACTTTCCAGATTATTCTGGTGGCAACGACGTCAACAAAGCGGCCAAATATCTACTTTGGCGCTTTAACCAGGTCAACCGAGCACATCTAAATCTCTACCCTCAGTAGGTGGCGTCCTGGTTAACTTGTATGATCAGATACTAACAACTGAACAGCTTGACGCAAGCTACAGATACCTCGAATATCCGGCTCGTCTTCGCCGCCGTCAAAGAGACTATTCTGAATAACGCGCTTAAGGACTCGGGTATTCTTTGATAGCAAGGCGCAGCAGGATTTACAACTTGTTTCCTCTTTTTCTTTTTCTTTTTTTTTTTTTTTAAATTCCTTCAGCCACGATGTTAAGATATGGGACCGCGTGGGTTGGCGTCGAAAGCATTATCAGGAGTTTGGGGCTTGGGCAGCTGGACGACTTTCGATTTCCATCCGATCCTTTTTTGTAACCTTTTTCAACGTGGCGTTTCCCTCCCTGAACGAACGTCCTTGCTCGATACTTGCTCACTCACTTGGCGGACCGACAAATTTTTGTGTTGCCCCCGACTCGATCGACGATTTTTACTCTGTTTCGCGACCACGACAATGTCATTATGCGACCAGTCTCTGTCATGAGACATGTTGAAGGACGACGTTTTGATACGATGAACCTTTGCTTATATATCATCCCTTTCTCGATGTATTACTTCTGTGCCCCATACGTGGCTGAATAGATGCAAAAGACTAAAGGCTTGAAGGTCTGGTTTTTACTTACTTTGGGTATGGGAATTTGGTATGGAGCGAAATGGCTTGCAGGGAAAAGGGTTTAATGATCGAATTCGCTTTATCATAGCGATGGATGTGGGGAGTGAACAAGAGATGAAGCGGAATCGGTACTTGGGCCACATTCCTGTGATCAATGTCGGGTCTATAATCTCGAATGAGCATACATGCTCGTTCCGTTTTGAAGAAATGATTCCTGGTTTCTAGGGCGAATTAGCGGAACCCTTGTGATGAGGCAAGCTAGAGAGAGGCGAATTGGGTATGCCAAGCCTATTTGCCAGTTCACCTAAACGTGTTGAGAGAAATGGACCATGATTGGACATTTGGAAGAATGTTTTGCATCATGTTCAAGTGAATGATTGGCTTGGCGAATATACGGTTGTGAAGACAATCAGAGGATGCATCCCCTGGCGAGATATCAGTATACAAGTCATGATAACTTGCTACAATGGCTTCCCAAGACTTATCTTCGTACTTGGGGAGGTATTGGGGAGTTTTGTTCACCATCCACTTGGTTAGGATAACTGGGTAGTACATAATCTACCGAGCCAGTCACCATATCAGTCAATGGTGACTCTTGGCGAAATTGACAAATCAGAGGATCTACGAGTATGAATAACACCAAGCTGAATATAATTACGTTCAGTCTTGATGATAAGTTAGCCGAATGGCCGAGGTTGTTGTTGGTTTGAGGATTTGCGTCCAATCGTACATTATCCATCTCCAAAAACTGCGGCAGGGGGCGAATATACCATCAATGGTTGGGGCACGTGAGGCTTTTTGGTCAAGACAAAGAGGAGAAATAGAATCACTCGTGTGAATGAGTGACGACGAGGGACTTTGAATCCTGGTAACGGCTGAGAGCATAGACCATCACAATAGACAATAGGATTGCCGTATGTTGACACCATCAAGCTCAACAATAGGAGTGAGATGTAGCGACAAGACAGATGCAACGGCCTTGTACAACAGGGCAAGCATAAGACCGGGCCTCTTGCTCTTGGTGATCAGCCCATTATTGCATCTCTAGGCGCCCACAAACATGCGAACTCCGATCTGAAGCTATTTGGCAGATGCTCAAACCTTCCGGGCCCTCTTTAGAGCCCTTTTTACAACTAGAGCGCAAAAGACAGGGAATAGATGTCTTATCCTGCGTCCCTGGCACATGTACATGCACATTCAATCCATTCATTGCCTAGTCATTTCGCTGTTACTCAGCCGTCCTCGGAGGTTCTGTGGTCAAAGAGAGCTGAAGGAGTGGGTGAGACAATTCGCAAGACGCGTTGCCCGTCAAAACTTTATCTAGAACGGACGTCGTTGTTCGGAGGAACATGTTAATCAAGGCATGTCCAGTCTAGATGACGAACCTTTGGAGCCATGCGGATCCATGCGGAGCTACACGAAGCTATGCCATATCGTTGCTGAGACGGACCTTAGGGCCCCGCAGTTGATGGGCCCTTGGGGCAAGCCTTGGGGCAAGAAAAGACACTAGTTAAGGTGAAGCTGCTCATGCTCCCCGCCCCGTCAACTACTTACTTGCTTACTTGCTTACTTGCTTGGAGGGGCAGTACTGCAGAGAAGGCTTGAGCTCCAGCTGGGATCAAGCTAGTTGAGTCTAGGTCTTGAGAAGCTGAGAGGTTGGTGACAGTGATGGAGGGGTTCAGTAGGTTCAACAAGGGCACGAGAGCGAATGGCGCCATGAGAACCTGAGAGACCATCAGGTTTCAAGGAATGGAACAGCGTTTATAGACGTTGTGAAACGCATTGTGCTGTATTGTGCTGTGGGTTCGGAGCTCCCCGAGGACCTGGTTGGATGGGCAATGGATGAATGAACGGGTATCAAGAGAAAAGAGGCGGTTGCAGCGTGGGAAGAAACCTGTTCCCACATTACTCTACGTCTCCTGCGGCTAGGTGGGCAGGCTTGGTTGATTGTGTGCATACTACCTAACATACCGGTAATACCCAAGTTGCTCCGTAGTAGGCAAAGACTGTTGACTGATTGTTGTCTGTCGACAATCTCGTCATGACGCATGTGGAGTGTGTCTGGCAAGTGCGCGATGAGGGGGAAATACGAGTCTATGATTCTTGTTGCAGTCAACAACACTGTGGTAGGTAGACTGTCTAGGTCCGTTATTTAGGTATTGGGTGGTTACTGTAGGTACGACTGGGAACGCATCCCATTCGCGTTGTCTAGGTAGGTCATTTGGTGATGAGACTGTGGATGCGGCTAACAAGATGAGCAAGACACTAACTATGACGATGGTGATAAAAATGGCCAAGGCAGATCCGATCAATCACCACATCTTGTGGTATGGAGGCGGAGGGTAAGGTAAAAGAAAGAAAAACACATTGCCCTGGCATGCGTGGGTTGACCATGCCTTCCCAATCATGTATCATGACAGCTCCAAACTGGAAAGAGGTCGAGGATGAACTGGAAGGAAATACTGTTAAAGCTTCCCACCCATCCACAATGGAACGTAAATCCCTCCAGACTCCTACATATCCAAGCCTTTCTATTCCTCATTCTTAATACTCTCGAAACCTTGCATTCGAATTTCAGTTTTTTCTTCCCTTTCCCATCCATCTATTTCCATCCAATCGCTCCAGCTTTCTTTCGTTTGTTTGGGCTTGTCCGTGTTCGAACCGTATTAATTCCTCACCACCGAATCTAACAACCCTCCCTGATAGGCTTATCAAGTAACGTTATACCTTCGCACCCCCTTCTCTTGCGAGATCAATTAGCTTCAGTTACTCCTCTCGAGCTATCGGAATTGGCCCCTCACTCCCGGATCCGCCGAGTGCTACTGTAGCTCAGTCTACAAAGCTTACCTACCCTTCGTTCATCCCGCATCCCTCTCTCCAGTCTCCATCCAGCTTCCTGCATCCAGCCAACGTTCACCTTGGCTTGACTAACTGGTTCATCCTCTTCGCTCCAACCGCCCATTTATTTGAGCAGTACCCTCCCCCGAAATCCCCTTCTTTCTCATTTCTTGCCATCCTGAATATCTTGGACCTGTCATCCTAGCCGCTCTTCCTGCGCCATCCAACAAAACTGACAAAGCAGGGCACATTTCGAGCTACTGCGTCTCTACCTTGCATCTCTGACCCCGCACCCCCCCCCACCTTGAGGTGCTTCGCGTCTCGTCTCGTCTGGCCAGTCGCCTTATCTGACGTACTCGGTCTGTGGTATCAGTGAAACTTGAGGTGAGTGATCTCGTCTGATCTGATCTTTTGACTTGGAGAAGAGAGGGGAGTTCGCATATTTAACTCACTCTGTCTTCTTCATCCAAAAAAAAAACCCCCAAAAAAAAACAAAAACAAATCATCTTTCATCGTCTTCCGCTCTTCATCCTCTCCCCCTAGTGCTCCTCTTTTTGACTAACAACTGTCCACAGAGGTCGGCAAAATGGCGTCCAAGCAGCAGCAATTACCCACCCGTGAGAGGCGTCCCTCCATGGGTGCTCCCATTGTCGATATCCAAGGTGCTGTCGGTCCCGCGGGTATCTCTCGTCCCAAACACACTCGTACTGCAACCGGCTATGGCCCAAGTGAGATTAAGGGTGTTGAAGGTATGTCTCTCTTCATTATTCGGCCCGGCCCGGCTTCCCCGGGGTTTGAGAGCAATTGGGACCACCCAATTGACAGTTACATGATTTGCCCATCATGAGTGGTTCTCAAGCTACCGCCGATCACTGCCCCTCGGTGTGAGTGCTTGAAAGCTGATATATGTGTCGCACAGCTTCAATTCCCGAACCCCAGCGTGAGGCCTGGAAGCGAAACCAGGCTCGCGGTTTCCACGGAAAGGAAGGCTTCGAGAAAGAAGTTGTTCGTCATGTCGAAACTACGCTTGCACGCTCCATGTTCAACTGTGACGAGAACGCCGCCTACTCGGCCACTAGCTTGGCTTTTCGCGACCGCCTGATCCTTGACTGGAACAGAACACAACAGCGCCAGACTTACCGAGACTCCAAACGTGTCTACTATTTCAGTCTCGAGTTTCTGATGGGTCGTGCCTTGGACAATGCTATGCTCAACATTGGCCAGAAGGACGACGCCAAGTGTGAGTGGCCTTATTGTCACGTCGGGGTGGTGGCAAGTACTGATTGATTTCTCTAGCTGGTCTCGCTGAACTTGGCTTCCGAATCGAAGACATCATCGGCCAGGAACACGACGCAGCCCTGGGCAACGGTGGTCTTGGTCGACTTGCAGCTTGCTTCCTCGACAGTTTAGCCTCCCTTGACTTCCCCGCTTGGGGTTACGGTCTCCGATATCGATACGGTATTTTCAAACAAGAGATCATTGATGGATACCAAGTCGAGGTGCCAGACTATTGGCTCGACTTCAACCCGTGGGAGTTCCCTCGACACGATGTTACCGTTGATGTAAGGAGATACCTCCTCTCAAGCATATCAACGCCAAGAGGTGACTGACCTGTTCCAGATTCAATTTTTCGGAAACGTCCGCAAGACCACCGACGAGAACGGCAAGTCTGTCTCCATCTGGGAAGATGGCGAGATCGTTCAGGCTGTCGCCTACGATGTTCCCATTCCCGGTTATGACACACCTACCACCAACAACTTGCGCCTTTGGTCGAGCAAGGCATCCGGTGGAGAGTTTGACTTCCAAAAGTTCAACAATGGCGACTACGAAAGCTCAGTTGCTGATCAGCAGCGTGCTGAGACCATCAGCGCTGTTCTGTACCCCAACGACAATCTCGAGCGAGGAAAAGAGCTTCGTCTGAAGCAGCAATACTTCTGGGTTGCTGCCTCCCTATATGACATTGTTCGCCGGTTCAAGAAGGCCAACCGCTCCTGGTCCGAGTTCCCTGACCAGGTCGCTATCCAGCTCAACGACACTCACCCCACGCTCGCTATTGTTGAATTGCAGCGTATCCTGATCGATATTGAGCATCTCGAATGGGACGCTGCTTGGAAAATCGTTGTCAGCACTGTAAGCTACCCTCTCTTGAAGCAGTACGTGCCCAAAATTCTAACCCACCCCTTAGTTCGGCTACACCAACCACACGGTCCTTCCCGAGGCTTTGGAGAAATGGCCCGTTGGCCTGCTCCAGCACCTCCTTCCTAGGCACCTGCAGATTATCTACGACATTAATCTGTTCTTCCTTCAGAAGGTCGAAAAGGCGTTTCCCAACGACCGAGGCATCCTTGGACGTGTGTCTATCATTGAGGAGTCTCAGCCCAAGATGGTGCGCATGGCATTTTTGGCCATTGTCGGCTCTCACAAGGTCAACGGAGTTGCTGAGCTTCATTCTGATCTCATCAAGACGACCATTTTCAAGGACTTTGTCGAGATTTATGGCCCTGACAAGTTCGCCAACGTCACCAACGGTATCACCCCTCGCCGCTGGCTTCACCAGGCCAACCCTCGCCTGTCGGAGCTCATCGCGTCCAAGTGCGGAGGCAACGGCTTCCTCAAGGACCTGACGCTCCTTAACAAACTCGAGCAGTATGCCGGGGATAAGGAGTTCCGCAAGGAGTGGTCCGAAATCAAGTACGCCAACAAGGTTCGACTTGCTAAACTCATCAAGACGTCAACTGGTGTTACTGTAAACCCAGCTGCCTTGTTCGATGTTCAAGTGAAGCGAATTCACGAATACAAGCGTCAGCAGCTCAACATCTTTGGTGTGATCCATCGTTACCTCACACTCAAGACCATGTCTCCCGAGGAGAGGAAGAAGGTTGCCCCTCGTGTCTCCGTCTTTGGCGGCAAGGCGGCACCTGGCTACTGGATGGCAAAGCAGATTATCCATCTGATCAACGCCGTCGGAGCAGTTGTGAATAACGACGAGGATATCGGCGATCTTCTCAAGGTTATCTTCCTGGCTGACTACAACGTGAGCAAGGCAGAAATCATCTGCCCTGCTTCCGATCTCAGCGAGCACATCTCGACCGCTGGTACTGAGTAAGTTACCTACTAGTAGGCAAAGCGTTTCACTTGAACCTCGTTACTAACACCAATCACAGAGCGTCCGGTACTAGCAACATGAAGTTTGTCCTCAACGGTGGTCTCATCATTGGTACTTGCGATGGTGCTAATGTAAGTTTCACTGCCCATCTAGATGAAGACTTTTGACTCACACTGCTACAGATTGAGATTACTCGTGAGATTGGAGAGAACAACATCTTCCTTTTTGGCAACCTTTCAGAGGATGTGGAAGATCTCCGTCACGCTCACAACTACGGATCTCACAGCATCGATCCTGACCTGGAGAAGGTGTTTAACGAGATTGAAAAGGGCACTTTCGGCACACCCGACGACTTCAGTGCCATGATCGCTGCCGTCCGTCATCACGGTGACTACTACCTTGTCTCGGACGACTTCCACAGCTACATCGAAACCCACCATTTGGTGGATGAGGTATACCAGAACCAGGAGGAGTGGGTCAAGAAATCGATCACTTCTGTGGCTCGTATGGGCTTCTTCAGCAGTGACCGCTGCATCAATGAGTATGCAGAGGGTATTTGGAACGTTGAGCCTTTGGTTATCCATGACTAGACAAGAAACAGAGAGAGATAGACAAGGGATGGCGAAGGGGGGACTTGCAGCCTGTGCAAAGGCTAATGTGTGCAGACAGATTGAAACGGAGACAAGATGGAGTATGCACTCGACTTTTGGAGAGAGAGAGAGTGTGTGTGTGTGTGTGTTTGTGTGTGTGTGTAGATGAATAGCTGTTATCCTTTGTAATGAAACACATGATACGTTGCACGTTTTACTTGATGAAGAAAAAATGTCTATGTGCTGGATTGCGTATGTACCTATGGATCTGAAGTGTGTGATAAAATCGATGTTATGCAAGCAAAGGACAAGGGGTGGGGATGTAAGCCTAGTCTAACAGCGGCATGAGTGTATGGCGGCAGTGCGTACATACTAATAATATCGAGCACTTATTCAAGGTACTCGTAGATAGTAAACAAACGTTGGGAGTACGTAGATATTGAGTAGTACGAGAAACGGTTAAGGGTGGGCCTAGGAGAGTAGGAGAGCTTCATGGGAGGGAAATGTTACGATTTAAGGAACATTCTGTCTTAGATACGATACTAGGTCGACTGGGTTGTTCTAGACGAATGCTTTGACCTTTTCAAGTGGGATACCTGGTGCAAACCCGACTGACCGGCACCATTCTTCAAGCCGCTTGTTACTGTGGAAAGGGTCTTGGTATTGCATAGGAATCAAAGAGTAGATACGGTGCTAGAGGGAGAGAGAGAGAGACTCAGGAGACGCTGCCACAAGGGGGGCCACTCTCTGTCGAATAAATATCCTTTGAAGGGTCAGGAACAGTACGGCAGATCGGCGCCGCCATGTTACCAGTGAGCCGGATGCCCCCCTTTCTTTTTTCTCCAACGAGGCAACATCTCACAAGAAAAAGTTAGTCGAACAACGGGTGGCGATTCAGAGACGTTGGAAGTGGTCGTAGTCCGCACGAGGTATTTTGCCGATCAAATGGTCTCGAACGAACGGGAGGGGTGTCGGGGTCAGTAAGAAGCTCCTAGAAGTTGGAGGATGGACGGGAAAGGGATATCTTGATCGACAGGGTCAAAGGGATGAGGTGGGCTGATCTGAACGAGGTCCCAAGATCTAGCGTTGAGATGATCAACTACCCGGGGGAAGATAACCAAGGGGAGGGTTGGGTTTCCATGTTTGGCGATTGATGATTCTTTTTCGTGCGAGTGTGTTGTGTTACAAGGTGAGTTGAAGAAGGTGCAAATCTATCATGACACTCACTTGCTTGCAACGGCAGAACCAACAATGGTGTATTTGTTTTTTAGAACTTTATTTTACATTCACATGGATGAAGCTCACTGCGCTGTGAGTTCCCCATCACTATTGCAATACAGCGGTCAAGCAAGTTGGATCTGGTGAAGTTGAGACATGTTCCGGTCTTGAGGTAAGCCCCCCCCCCCCAAAACATGGCGGCTCAAACGCAAAATGACGTCGGCGGTAAGCATGGCATGGATTTGCCATTCTGTGTGGATAGTGGGGTTGGCTGATCGGGCAGCGAGCTTTTTCCTTTCGGGCAGGGGTGGGCCATGATTGCGTTGCATGGATAAACAACGGTACAAGGTTTTGTAGCCCTTTAAGAGATTTAACAACAACAACAGATCTGCTGGCAATTCACTTGTGGTTTTGGACATCAAGTCTATAATTGCATGCAATATAAGTGTACGAAACCATCAGTGAAACAGCATCTAGAAAAGATTAACGTTGAGCCCTTCCTTAAACGCTGGCTAAGCTAAGATAGAAACCGTACTTCGACAGAGTATTCGATATAGCTCGATCCCGCACCTGGGTGCCGATGGGCGGGTCAAGCCTGTTCGAGGCTGATGATCGAAGCCTCTATCATCACTGAGGTACAGATATGGCCCCATTTCGCGTGCCAGGTTCATGTGGACTGATAGGCATCCCAAGGAAGGGGGGCGCCGAAGCTATGGGCCGTGCGTGTGCGCTGTCACCTTGTCAAAGGGGCCCCTCATGACGTCAGGAATCAGGACAGCGGCTCTAGTCCCAAAATAGTAAAGCATGGACGCGGTTCAACATTCATTTCATGGCTGGATGGATGGATGATGTTGCTTTTTTTTTTCTCCAGGGTCCCAATTGACCGTCTTGACCAGCAGGGAACAAGGAAGAATGCGGAGAGGTGCATGACGATGATGTGCTTTGGTGGTCATTGTGAAAAAGAGCTATTTTTTTGTTGTTTGTCACTGATGGACTGATATCTGGTGAGGCAGTACTGTTACATACCATATATGATAGTCATGTTATTCGCAACAGCACTGATATACCACGACGCACAAGATATCACACGCACGTAGCGGTAATATATCAAACGTACAGCAGTATAATAGTCCATCTCTTGAATCTCATGATGGCCACATACCACTCATACCGGTCAAACAATCCTTGCTAAAATAGAATTATATGGACGGGTTGCTTTTGGAAAGACCTTGCATAAGGATACAAGGCCCCCCTGTTTACATCGCTTCGACGAGGAGGATCTAACCGGAAGACTTTTCACATTTCTCGCATTCTGACGTTGTCATTTCAACTTTTCCCATCCAACCCATGGGGGATCTCAATCGTTGGTAGATCAAGGTGGGAAATACGCTATGGGCAATACGTTGGGACAACATGGGCTTGGGATAGCGGATTTGTGTACAAGGGGCCGAGTTGACTAGCCATGAGGGCTTCAACTGTGAGGAAGCTTCTCTCCGGAGCCTACCTTCTCCCCCCTCCTAACCCACCTTTGGCCCACATCCTGCCTTTTCCATGCCTTTTCCATGCCTTCCATTCTTGTCATGGCTGACCATGAGGGGTGAGCGGGCAAATGGGAAGAAACCAGGTCCTGCTTGGAGGGTGCCTACTTAATAAATATATCCTCTTCCATTCCGCGGAACCTACGACCTCTTTCCTGTTCCCTTCCTCTGCGCTACTCCTCCAGCTTTTGACATCTGAAATCTCAAACACGCTCCTCCATCTTTGGATTCTCCTTTCCCAAGCACTCGTGTATGAAAAGAAGAAAAAAAAGCGATCTTGCTTCCCCTTATCAGTATTGCTGTGGCTACCTGACTTGTACGACGCGCATGCACTGAGCGTAACCATCACCTTCCCTGCAAGCTAGAATACGTCAATCCCGTTCTGAGACTAGCGATCGACATCAGACGCCCATTCGACACGACTCGCGACATTGCCTGCCTGCCCGCTTCGCCGTATCCCGAGCCTTCAAAAGGAAAACAAGAGAAAGGAAAATTGAGAAAGCCCTTGTCGGTTGTTTTTGATTGTTTCGAGTCGCAATAGAGTTGTTACATTCGCGAAAGGTAAGCCTTTCTTCTTCTTCTTCTTCTTCTTCTTCTTCTTCTCATCACACTGCGGTACGTTACGGTGGAAACCGCCACATCGCAAGCTCCTCCCTCACCTGCCCACTGGCACCACTGGAGAAAACATCCGAGAGGGTTGAGGGTCTTGAGAGCCTGAATGTCTAGGCACGGGGCCTCGTGAGATTTTGAATGGCAATGTTTCGAGACAGTGCTCTTTGGCGGCCGACCTGGCTGAATCTCAAGGGCTTCAGTGACAACTTTGATGTAATAGCCATTTATTTGGCCATTGGTCCTGTTAGCCATGAGGATTGCGAGAATGCAGGAAGTTGTCCTCAGTCCTCATCATGAGAAGCTCAATCCTTCACATGATGGGCTGGGCTGGGCTGGCTCTGTTCCCCACGCTGCGCTCACTCCAGGTCAATTCACCCACTGAATGAAGTGGGCTACGGACGATCCAATTTGTTGCAAGCGGCCATGCCTAGATGCTGCCCCTCTTGACCTGTATCATCCACTGTCCAGTCCAGCAAGCCTGTGATTGTGGAAACCAGGGGAATGATATGGACTCTTGACAAACATGGCCTTTTTGAATTTGATGGGAAAACAGGGTTTTGTTAACAGCTACTGACATGGTGGTTCAATCAGATTTTCACCAAATATCCTTTCATCCCTACACTGCCCCACGAAAGAGCTCCGTTTCATTCGGAATAATTTACCTGCTCATTCTTCCTGTCACCGGCCGCTACCATATCATCAGAATTTTACCCCGCCTGAACGCCGCCGCCACCGCCTCTACGCGCTCATCAGTTCGAATATCACAATACCTTTTGTCGGTCGGCCGCCCTTGTCCACTGTCATCTGGTGATAAGTAACTTACCTGACCCGGAACACACTTGGGATCAATTTTCAAAGTACATAACAGTTTACGGCAACCTCTTAGCTACAGGTTCTATTTGAGCTCTAGCCCAATCAGCATTGCGCTAGTCATCGCTCCGGAAGCCGCCCAGGTTACTCCATCGAAAATAACAACCACTAGAGCATTTTACCGCTCGCCATAACCATACACTCGCCATACATAGTACGCCATACGCCGTCTATCCTTGGTGCATCGAGAAAATCGAGGAATTGATCATCGATCAATTTCCCCCCCCCCATCCTTCCCTCACTCTCACACTCTTACCTACTCTTTTTCACCCTTTTGTCACCTCTACTCGATCGTCGGTTTCCACCCCTCGCCTTCACCTGACCCATTCGCTAATTCCAACGCAACGCAACGCAACGCAAAACAAACACCCCTACACTCTTCACACACTACATACTACCAGCCAGCATACTGGGGCAGCGCATACTTATCCCTAGAGCTCTAGAATCCTAGCACCAACTCTACGCCGCCCGTCTCCATCCTCCTCCTTCTTTCTCCTCCATCTTCACCCTCATCTCACTCCATCTTCCCCGCCTCCTCACATCAACAAGAATCGTCACCATGGCCGAATTCGTCCGCGCTCAAATTTTCGGCACCACATTCGAGATCACCTCCAGGTATGCATTTTGCCGTCCCTTTTTCCCCTCTCCGCGTCCGCGTCCACTTTGTTCGCCGTCGCATGACTAACTTTGGTTTTGTACAGGTACTCGGATCTCCAGCCTGTGGGCATGGGAGCTTTTGGTCTCGTTTGGTACGTGAGGCGTTCCCTCGCCCGCTCGACATGCTCGTAATGTTCGCGACATCGCAATCCTAACTCGTCCTTTTGTGAATAGCTCCGCCCGAGATCAGCTCACCAACCAAAATGTCGCCGTCAAGAAAATCATGAAGCCTTTCAGCACACCTGTGCTCGCCAAGCGCACGTATCGTGAGCTGAAGCTACTCAAACACCTCAAGCACGAGAATGTGAGCATCATCCCCGTCATAGCTCCTCGCTTCAGCCATCATTTCCCACGAAACGTTTTATAACCGCGCTCACTGCCTCGCTTCTCCTCGCACGTCATCTTATCGACTAGAGCTAATCAATATGTTTCCCTAGGTCATTTCCCTCAGCGACATCTTCATTTCACCTCTTGAAGATATGTACGTATTTAGCTGTCGCAAGCCTCTGCCCCTCTCTCTTTCACCCCGCGTTTGCCCTCGACTAACCGCTGGCGCAGCTATTTCGTCACAGAGCTCCTCGGTACCGATCTGCATCGGTTACTTACCTCGCGACCACTTGAGAAGCAGTTCATTCAGTACTTCCTTTACCAGATCATGGTACGCTTCATCAGTTCCATCGCCATTCTGTTGGCATTTACTTTTCTGTCATAAACCCCTACTGACTATCTATCACAGCGGGGTCTGAAGTACGTCCACTCGGCCGGTGTCGTCCATCGTGATCTCAAGCCCAGCAACATCCTCGTCAACGAGAACTGCGATCTCAAGATTTGCGATTTCGGTCTTGCCCGAATTCAAGACCCTCAGATGACTGGTTATGTCTCTACGCGATACTACCGAGCCCCCGAAATCATGCTCACCTGGCAAAAATACGACATCGAGGTCGATATCTGGAGCGCTGGCTGCATCTTTGCCGAGATGCTCGAGGGCAAGCCCTTGTTCCCCGGCAAGGACCACGTGAACCAGTTCTCCATCATTACCGAGCTCCTGGGCACTCCTCCTGATGATGTTATCAACACCATTGCTAGCGAAAACGTAAGTATATCCGTGGATGTGGTGGTAACTGTGCCGATGGGACATTTGAGCTGACGCAGTATCCCAGACCCTCCGCTTTGTCAAGTCTCTGCCCAAGCGAGAGCGCCAGCCTCTCCGAAACAAGTTCAAGAACGCCGACGATTCAGGTAACATAGAAACAGCTGTGCATATCTGCATGTGAGCTTGGACTGACCATTCTCTATAGCTATCGATCTGCTCGAGCGCATGCTTGTTTTTGACCCTAAGAAGAGGATAACGGCCCCCGAGGCTCTTGCCCACGATTACCTCGCTCCCTACCACGATCCTACCGATGAGCCCGTCGCAGAAGAGAAGTTCGATTGGAGTTTCAACGACGCTGATTTGCCCGTCGATACATGGAAGATTATGATGTGAGTCTAATCATGAGCAAAGACAGATACACCATGGAAACTAACAGATAATCAGGTACTCGGAAATCCTCGACTACCACAACATAGAGTCCGGTGTCACCAACATGGAGGATCAGCAATTCAATGGACAATAGACGAGGGGCCTGGCTGATGAGCTTTGGTTAATGAAAGAGCTGCTATCAGTGCATGATTGAGGATGAAACAGGCAATGTCTACGATACCACGAACTTTACAATACGCACACATTCAACACACTACTACGTCCGCACTTGCACGGGGAGAAGAAGAGAAGAGTAACATAAAAGAAGTTCTCGAGTGTTCACATACTGTGAATATGCAAAGCATACGCAGGCAAACAGACATACGTTTGGCGTTGGGAGAAACTCGGCGATATCAAGACGAGGGGCTGATGGGAATGAAGAGTGGGAACTCTTTGAGGGAGGGAAACGAAACTTGTGTGTGTGTGTGAAAGAAAGACGATTCGAGCAAGCGGGGAGGCTCTTGTGTGTTTGTCATGTGCCCCTAGGGGGCTTTTTTCCCCCTTCTGGTTGTTTTTATGTCTTTTCTACTCGTTCGCTTTCTTTTTACTAAACATATACGTTGTCGGTGTCAAGTCTCATGGGGCAGGGTCGGCCAGTCACGGTACAGGGAGAAAATACACGAAGAGCCATGGCACTTGTTATTTGGGCTTCAAGGCTATTTAAACGGGGGAATCTAGCCTGGATACGGTTTTTTCTCCACTTTGCTTTACGGCCCTGATGAAGTGGCAGACGATAGTAGTAGACCTGGCGAGAATTTGCATCGTGTCAAAACAAGTTGTAATGAAAGGAAAAAGACTTCTATTCTCCTTCATGCGACCTCCCTTCCGCTATGGTTGATAGACACAGGTCAACGCGCTTTCCTAGGAGCCCTGGCTGAATCCCTCTTCATTATGATCGACCTCGGTAGATTCACCAGACTCGTCCATGAGAGCCTCTAGATCGTCCACCTCACCGCTGTGATACACCATGTCGTAGAACTGACCTCGTGCATCGTATAGATCGCGAGGTGAGCCACATCTGGTTACTGGTTAGTATGGTTTGATTTGATGTGATGTAATTCTCGGTCGGTGAGTGGATAATATTAGGAAAGAGAGGCGACATACTCGAGCACTCGTCCAGCATTCATAACCACCACAACATCGTAGTCGATCACAGTTTTCAGCCGATGTGCAATTGTCACGAGAGTGCGGTCTCCGCCTGCGGCATTGAGGTCGCGTCGAAGAACGCTTTGAATACCACGATCCGTCTCATAGTCCATACTGGCCGTCGCCTCATCGAGAAGCATCAGTTTGCTCTGGCGGATGAGTGCGCGGCAGAGCGATAGAACCTGCCGCTGTCCGTGAGAGAAATTCTCGCCACGTGCATCAACGTCGGTGACCAGTGAGATGCTGCCGTGGTCTTCAGGGTCTGTTCGCTCGGGGGAATGCTCGTCGCTGTCGTCGCTGGCATGTGCAGAGAAGGAAGCGATGCCTTTGCAGCTCTCGAGAGCCTTGTCGAGAACCTCTTTGGGGACTTGGCCGCTCGGGTCGAGATTCGACTCAACCGTGCCATTAAACAAGACAGCTTCTTGCGGAATGATGGTTAGGCCTTCGCGAAGACGATGGCGGGGAACATTGGTGATATCGATGCCGTCGTACAGGATCTGCCCTGAGACGACATGGGTGAAGCGCAGGAGGGAGAGTACCAGCTGTTGAACATTATGATCAGTGATGCCGATGATGAAGCAGGGGTTACCACACGAAACTTACGGTGCTCTTGCCAGACCCTGTACGTCCGACAACAGCCACGCGCTCACCAGCTTTGAACTTCAGGTTGATATCGGTGAGGATGTCAGGTCCATCAGGGTCGTACCGAATCGTCACCTTCCGGAATTCGATCTCACCGGACCGAGGCCAGTCATGGGGGATCACACGGGACGGATCATCCGTGTAACCGCTGCCTTGTTCTGGAAAAGGCTTGTCGTCTTTATCCTCGGGCACGAGCTTGACGTATTCCTTGACTCTGTGAAACTGAAGTAACGGTCAGTTGTGCACCCACAATCTCCAGAGACTGGACTCACACTCTGCATCTCGACTTCTAGGTCGTTCATGGCTCTCACCAACATCAAGATGGTCTGGCTGAGCCCAGTAGCGTTGCTCAGCGAAAAACCAACCAATCCTGCTGCCACTACACCAGCCTGCGATATGGCAATGATGCCCGCGGACAATGCAACAAGCGCCGTGACAAAGTCCACTCGAACTGCTACCCAGCGGTTGGCGTTAAAGTTGGCTTCGGACGCAGCTGACCAAGTTCGCAGTTTGGAGGCTAGTTCCTCCATGAAGGCAGCGGACATGCCAGCCCTTGCGCGAATCACTGGCAGTCCGGCAAGAGTATCAGCAAACTGTGAGAAGACGGGCGACTGTGCAGAAGATGTGAGACGCTTGATAACCACAGCGGTGCGCGTATACACTTCCCCAATGAGAATACCAAAGAGACAGGTGAAGAGCGCGGGAAAAATAAAGATGGGCATGATACTGCTGACAGCACCGAGACGGAATAGCATCAGGAGGACTGCATCGATCGTAACCCGAAGCATACCGCTCAGTTGACCATCGATTGAGGCCATGTCACTCGAGAAGCGGTTGACGACGCGTCCAATGGGGACATGCTTGAACCATGAAAGAGACACGCGCATGATGGCCTCAATGAAGTCATTGTGTAGACGCTTGGCGGCCCTCCAGGCACCCCATTCGAAGAGTATTATGGCGGCCGAGTAGGCGGCAATGTCCATGAACGTGAGAGCCGAAAATATGCCCATGTAGTAGGCAATGTCAACGTGTGCCTTGTGATTGTAGGCCTCGACCCAAATCGAGAGCCAAAAGGTGCCGGCAAAGGTAGAGATATTGGTAATAAGTAGGGTAACAATGCACATGGATACAAACACTGGATGTCCAAAGTAGCCCATGTACTGCAAGACTATAGGTTTAGTCAGTATCAGAGTCAGGGGTAGCGGACGGCCCAAACTTACAAGTCATACGACCAACTTGGCCAGAGGCTCTCATTTCTTGATTGACAATATCCTTGGGGCCTTTTTCTTCGGCGACTTTGTCCGTATCATTCAAGGCATCCCCATTTGGCTGGGTCTCGGCCAAGGTCTCGTCTTCCTCGTCCTCCTCGTCCCCTCCCAGCACTTCGGCAATGGCAATGGGCTTCCGCACAAGACCAATTTGTGTCTCAGCAAAATTGATCTGCCCCTTCTCCAGCTTAACCCAGAGGTCCGCCTGCTCTGCAATCCATGGCAAATTGGTCACAAGGACAGTCGTCCTTTCGTGCAGGAGATCACTGCAGAAACAGTGTCTCCAAACGCCGGCGGCGGTTTTGGCATCCAAGGCCGCAAAAATGTCATCCAAGAGCAAGAGAGACGCCTTCGAATAGAGCGCCCTCGCAAGGGCAACCCGAGCTTTTTGGCCCCCAGAAAGCGAGGTACCATGCTCACCCACGGTTGTCATGTCTCGGTCGACAAGTTGTCTAAAATCCTCCCCTAGACAGCATGCCTCGAGAACGCGATCGTACCGCATCTTCTCCATTGGGCTCCCAAAGAGAATATTGGCCTTTATGGTGTCGTTCTGAAGCCACGCCGACTGTGAAGCATACGCCACATCCTCTGGCCTTGTCACGGAGCCCGCTTCGATGTAGGTTTCACCCAGGATGGCTAGCAAGAGGGTGGACTTTCCGCTACCGCTTGGTCCGCTGACAACGTTCAAGCCCCCTTGTGCGAAATCAAGTGAGATGTTATTCAACGTAAAAGTGGCCTTCTTGTTCTTCCGGAACGATGCGCCCTCAATGCGCAGCGGACCAGCTGGGTAGCGTATGGTAGGGACGGTACTCTCAAAGTACTTGTCCAGTCGTGCCACGGACACAAGGGCACCGGCAAAGTTTCTGGCAAAGGCACTAGCTTGCATGATATTACGTCGAATGTTCTTGACGAGGAAGATGGTAGTAAATGCAGTAGCAGCGTCGAGACGGTTCTGGTCTAAACCAACATGAATCCCAAACATGACCACGAGTGATAGATATGGAAAGATCTGGGTCACCTGGTTGAGAGTGGCCTGAAGAACGGATACTCGCCAGAGCTCCTTTTGTTCGGCAGCCCGGGCCTCGATGATCTTTTCAGTAATAGGCTTCTCCCAGGCAAAGTACTTGATCGCGCGAAGAGAGGCTAGATACTCTGTCACTAACGATATGCGAGAGTCTTGTGCTTTCCTCACGCGCCTTTGTGAAAGAAACATCCTTCGACCAAGCCAGATCGACACGGGGGTTGCGAGGACAAGAACAGCAGTTCCCGCCAAGGATGCCCACCCGAGCATCCTGTACATACCGACGAGTGAGATGATGGTTCCCGTCGGAACGCCAAACGATACCATGACCATGTCTCTAGCTCTGTAGATTGCATCGACGTCAGAGGCCATCAAGTTCGACAGACGCCCTGCTGAGGTGCTCTTGGAAGTAGTCTCTTTACTCGCATCATCCTTGGGGGCTCGAGGCTCTGGCTCGAACGGATCCTCCTCTAACTCCATCGACTCGAGTGCCTTGTGATACAATTCCTGGGTAAAGGCGGACTTGATGCGCACCACGAGTCTAGTAGAGTTGAAGATGTATTGCTGGAAGCAGACGGAACGGCTCAAGGGCCCTAAGAACATTAAGAGCAACCAGAGCCATGGCTGGTAGGTGGCACCGCTTGGGTTAGCGAGATATTCAAGGAGTTTGAACATGCCGTACGCGGCGACGTTTTCAACCGCATAGCTGGCCGCGACCCAGAAGGACATGAGAACAAGTTCGCTCCTCTGGAAGCGGAATGCCGTGCGTAGTGTCTTTTTGGATAGCAAACGGGCCTGTTGAACGCGCCGCAGAAGATACAGCGGTTCGTCATACCAAGCAATTTTGGGAATACCTTGCATGTCGAGCTTTCCTTTGGCCCCCTTCCACATGACAGGCGTCAGCCAGCCATATGTGCAGTAGTATGTGAACCAGCTGCACGTCTCTTCGGGAGAGGGCTCGTCAGGGTGTACGTTGGAGGCATCGAAGTCTGTCTGTGGAGGAGTCCATTCTCTGGGAGTGACGATGGCGACGATGAATGCTGCTGTGAGTGAGACTGTAACTCCCAAGGTAGTGTATCCTTCTTGGAGGCATTTTGAGCCTGTTTGGATGCAAGGGAGATTGTGGCCGGTGATGAAAATGGCCAGCATAGAAGACAAGGCAAAGTTGACCTGGTGCAGTGCCACACGACGCCACTGAACACGATTGGAGAGCCGTACGAAACCGATGATGAAGGCGTACGAGACAACCACGAGGTTGAGCCAGTGTATACGATGTTCCACAAAGGCAATAATGGTAAGGGTTACAACGGCGAGTCTAGTTACTTGTGAAGCAACTTCATAGGACCAACCGACCTTGGAGGCCTTTAGCCGGTGCGCCGAGGGTTGCAGTCGTATCTGTATTACGCGTGTAGTAATCCAAGTCAGGCAAATGAACAGGACTACTGCCTGGGAAATACCCGACCGAGCGATTTGCGAGACACGGAGAACCCATCCTTGCTCTGGGAGCAATAACGGAGTCTGAGAATAGCTGGATAGAGTCAATATTCGAGACCACTATGCGTATGGGAAACTCGGTGCAGACATTTCAGTGTATAATGAGGGTATCTGAGTAGACTGATATTTATCGTATGGTGAAAATTCATACCCGCCAAAGCGATCAATCACGACATTCATGATGACGGATACATGAGAGGACCCGCAGACGAAGACGGTGAGGAGGAGGCGAGATGTAAGATGAGAATGAGAGGACAAAGAGAGTATGTATGTATGTAACGAGTAGAAGAAAATAAGACCATTCGTTTTAACATGAATTCCTGTTCATTGCACTTTGATATACATGGATGATGAATGATGAAAGAGGATGGGAGTTGGCGGAATCAGATTAGTCGAAGCCGTTCAAAACCCGAGCCCGTAAATCCGGCAACGGCCCCCCAATCGTTGATTGCCCGCCCACCCACTCCAATTACGTGTGGCTTTAGCGTCACTAGCTGCTGGCATTTAGTGGATGACAGCGGAAACCGCACAGGGACGTTAACCACCCACGCGACAGGGAAGGCAGGAACCCGGGCCCTCGACAGTATTCAACCTATTGCGGGTCGAGTCACCAAAGATTGTTGATAAATGAAAAGATGCCTCCTTGCCTTTGATTATCTCGCTGCATCAAATCTAGTGATAAGGCTTCAATGTTTATTTGCACAGCACCTATCTAATTATGATTCCACCCCAGCTTCCTCCTCTAACACTAATGTAGTCAAAGATATACGAGAGCATCGTGGTGACCGCAGGGTAAACGACCAAGGCTCTCTCATGTGTTCAAAAAAGTCCAACCCTGTAATCGACCGTGGCAGTTTCCGGTGCCGGCCCGCGACTGAGCAAACGTCACCACTCCTCGCGCCTGCTAGGAACCGGCAAGAGCATGCGAGCAGCCAGTTTCTCTGGTCAAGAGTTTAAGAAGGAAAGAACGCCCAGCATCTGCCCATGCATGACTTAAGCTCAATAAGTTGATGCATGGCTAACCAAAAAAAAGCAGCACTATATAATGTGACACAAACTGGTCTCCATCATAGCCAATCACCAGGGGTTCGCATCGGGTGTGCTGGCGCAATGGTAGCGCGTAGTCCTCCTATTGATTCAAAAGAACAATTGGAATCAGACTAAGGCTCAGGGTTCGAGTCCCTGGTATACCGAGAAATCCTTTCTTTTTTGGTTGACATTCCTGGAGGATATGATGACCCTTGTGGAATCGAAGTGTATGGGTAACTGGGAAGACAGTGATTCTTTTTGGGTACTGGATTGGCTATCATCCATCTCTACAAGGGATGACTAGCACATACTACGCCCATCGTTTGTCTTGTTCTTGTTCATACTTATTTCGCCACTCTCCAACGTCGAACTACCGGTACTTACTGGCGGTACCGATAAGTTAGATGGTGATATATCAAACATCTATGTTCTATGATCAAGTATTCGAGTTCCCTTCATGCCCCAAGCAAACTGCGGTTGCATAATCCCCATCATGGCTGATAGACATCAACGCACTCTCATCCTCCACCTCCCCTCTTATCCTCGCAATTGGTGGTCCACTACCCAGCCTCTCGCCCTCCACCGCTCTCTTCTCGATCATGATATCGTGAAAGGTCAGTCGTCGATGGGGATGTGCTTTGATAGCAGCTTCTTTGGCAGCGAATCTGTATGCACCAGAACAGGATAAGATGTGAGTGGCTTGGACTTCAAAAGGTAAAACCTGTCATTTCACTGAGGGCGTACCTTCCTGCAATAAAGGCGGCGCACTTCCATAACTCCGGATCTTGAGCAGCCAACTCTTCATGTGAGACCCTCGAGACTGCTTTGAATGCACCCGTCGTCCTGCTTTGCCGATTCGGTGGTGGTGAACGTGCCAGAATGTTCAAGCGTGCATCTTTCCATGCCTGCTCCTCAGGGGCAAGAATCCGATTCACAAATCGCACGGCCCGCTGCGTCTGCAGTATACCAAATATTCGTGAGATCTGGCAAATATCCGTGCCAATATTCAATGGAAAAGGAAAGGCCCGCAGGGGCTTCATCATTCAGTCATGGCCTGAAGCTCGTCGTGTCTGTTGAGTGGAAGAACTCATCACAGACCTGCACAGTCAAAATGGATGGAGCCGCTGAGCTAGGTTTAGTGGATTGTGGCGGCAACTTATCGATACTATGCAGGCCCAAAGTTTGTGCGGAGCTTGTCTACGTCATCCCTCATGACCTGCCTTGCTCGTGTTTATCAGAGAGGAAGGTCCTGAGCACCCATGATACCTTGTCAGCAATACAGGGAGCAGCCAGACTAATGCTTTATTCATTGATCCTTTGTTGAATTACTACCTGGTTCGGTACTAAAGCGCCTGCAAAGAATGTGCATAGGTAGGAAAACAAGAAAACCTCTAACGCCATTTCGCTCGACTGCCCATGACAGTTGATTTGCCCGATGCGACAGGCAAAACTGGGCCAACGCTTGACAGAGTGACATAAAGATTCGACCACCATTACACAATTTGGTGACCGATAGTCAAGATAAGTTTTAAGCACAAGTGGCAGTCCTAAGATACCATATAGTGCTGTGACGGGCCCGAGAGACTGGCGCCTTAGTTGTCAGCGAGCAGGGGAGCACGCTCCTGGTCAGCAGGCGCAGATCGGAAGTTAATCTCCCTGCCGGTCCAAGCTGGAATGGCAACAACCAGAGTCATGATGAAGAGAACAGCCATGATGACGAACGCAAAGATCCACTGGAAAGCGATAACCTGATGGAAGAACTGCGCGACACCAATCGAAGCTGCAAGGACACTAAGTGAGAAGCCCATGGTGTAGTCCTGTTTTGTTGTTAGCATTGTAGGAGTCTGGGTGTGATCTAGAACATACCTTGTAGAAGACGATAAAGAACAGTCCGTAAGCGAGGATGGCCCAGATGAAAATGTTGCCAAAGATACGGGGAACCAGATGATGGGGATGAGGGATCATCAAAGCACCGTTCCAGTAAATGGCGACAAAAGTCCAGGCAAGCGGCGCAGAGACAACAGGAGTATGGATGAAGCGAGGGTAGGTGTTGTGGCGGAAGTAGAGGGAAGAGAGATTGATAAAGTTGACTACCAGAATCACCTCAGCCCAGTGGAAGTGAGATCGCACAAAGAGCATGACAAAGGCGAAGTGGAGCAGATTGTTCACGATGAAGTGGCTGCCAACGCTCGCGGCGGCATGGGAGATTTCAGAGTTGCTTGAGAAAAGGTGACCAATGTAACCAGCCTGGAGGATGAAGAGAACAACCCTGACAGAACCCGTGAGTGATGGGAAGACGTTGAAGTTCGCGGGCTACATACCAGTAAATTGAGGCAATCACAGAGTTCAGAGTGAAGGCAGTTGGATACAGGTAGTTCAGATCCCAGATGCGTCTCCGAATGGTGTAGCCATCGTGAGGCTTGTTGGTAGTGTAGTAAACGGAGACGACCAGTGAAAGCACCCAGGTCAACAGAGTGAGGATCTTGTAAGTAGTGAGAGCTCTGCTGGAGTGTGACTCCTTTCTGCCAAAGGGGTTGTCTGTTGTGGCATTGTTAGTCACCAGCTGCGTTTAGGTAGGTCAAAGCACATTATTTCGCTGCCAGATACATACAATCATTCAAGTTCGCCATGATAAAGGTTGATTGTACCCGACTGTCGACCTTGGCGTTGGTTAGGAGTTGGTCGAAGAGGTGAGAACAAGTTCACGAAGCGCCCGAAATATGGAGGAAGCTTGGTAACGCGTGGCGTGTAAAGGATTGAAAGTGTCAGAGGCGGACAAAGTAGAGAAGAGGGAGAAGGGGCGTATTTAACCAGTTGCACTCTTGATCAGATGGATGTTTTAATTGCGGGGCATGAAACCAGTTAATAGGCAAGGTATCTTCCTCACGTAGCACCTGTCGTGGTTGTACAACTAACGTTAGTAGGTAGCAGTTAGTACCTTCCACAGACAAGTTATGTAAGTGTCTCAGGTAGGCAGGCAGGAGGTGTGCACTTGAGGGGAGGGGGGGGGAGG
>JABFEV010002065.1:0-25782 GCA_013618395.1 Fusarium domesticum
GGCGGGCGGCCGGAGGGGTTGTGTAGGTAAACGTGCAGGCGGCCTGTCCCCTGTTCATACAGTAGTGATGGCGCTACTTTTTTGTGTCAAGGTGAATGTAGCTCTTCAAGTGTGCTGCTGAGCAGGATGATGACGATGAAAGTGTATAGAAATGACGGAAGGATGTGAATCAACATGCATTTGGTTTAAGAGCTGAGGATAGACATCATCTCAAGTACAATCATTCTTAGCGAAAAAGAGCAACAATACTCATCATGCCGTTCGCACACACCCTTCTTTTCAGCTTCTGGTATCTAGTTGTAATTAGTAGTAGTAATACAACTAGTCTTGGCGAATGCCTCTCACGCTGTTGACAACTCTGCCGGCTCCACTTCTCGTAGCCGACTTCTCCTTGTATTTGAGCTAACGACCGAAACCTTGCCGTGACGGCAAAAGATGGATTTCCAAGGCTCTTGATCATTGGCCGTTTTGCTCAAAGCCAAAATTTGTGAAGACGTGAAGTTTTACTGCTGACCATCACCGGCATGGCATGTCTTGATAATAGTTGTATGTTGGGGGTTTGAGAAAAGAGCAAACTACAACTATTAATTACTGATTGTATATTATGCAAGCTCTCATTTTGCACTAACCTTCCAATCTTGGCTCTTTACCTTAAATTACCAGGTACCTCCTTCCTAGTTAATAGATAAGACATATTCTTGAATTAGACTTTAGTGCCATGATATCGTTGAAACCACATCTTCGAAACCTCACTCTCTGAAGTTTGTTACGTGTCTTTCTCCCCAATACACAATCAGTAGCGGCATTCTGCCACTGAAGAATATCAATCTCACCACCCACCTCACCGCCAAATTGAGCCACATCAAAATGAGTCTTCGTCTCAAGAATCGGACAAGACACAGCCAAGACCCCGCATCACAAAATTACCCCTCCTCCTCTAAGTTGCCCCAGAGCCTCACAGGCAGAAACGCCCTCTCTCCTAGTTACTCTCCTCCATTGCTTGTCTCTTCTGACGCTCATTATGAATGAGCCGCCCTAGCCCACTGTACGCCGCTGCATAGTACAACTACTACAACTATGTACAACTACGTAGTAGTAACTCCTCAACCCTTGTTCTGCTTGCTTTTGTTACAGGTCACATTTCTGTCCAACGCTATGCCAACCAGAACCCTGCAACGCCCTCCAGCTGCTTGGAACTCAGATTACAACTACACAAGGTTGTGTATTCCGTCATTCTCACATTAAAGGCTTACATGGCCCCCACTAGGCTCATGATTTCGATGAGCCAAAAGAATACGAATCAACGAATACGGCATCTTGAAGATTTTGGTAGCAACAGTTTATCACCTCCCAAGGTACATGCTCTGCTTGATCTTGACCTCGGCCAACGAAGTACAATGTCGTCTATCTTCCCGCAGTGGTCCTATTCGGATGCGCTGTGGGCTGACTAACTAGAGCAGCAATAATGCTCATAACCGTGTATTTGCATTCGCCTCATATCAGAATAAACACGGGGGGTGTGCAAGGCATTACGCATGATTGCAGGTCTGCATCTTCTGTGTTGTCAACATCCTGCTCTCCTTACTGGCCCGAGTTAACGAGCAACAAGCGGCCCGTCCCTTGACCGTTTCTTCGTCTGACCAGCTGACATCCATCAATCAAATCGACTCTGAATTCAGCCTTCAGTATCATCTGTTGGACCTGGTCACATGTTCAATGTGGCGTCTACTTCCTCATGTCACTTTTTCACCGGGAATCAAAGTGGCCAGAGAGCTCAGCATAACTGGCCCCCATCGGATAATCACTGGACCTGAGATCTCCTGACGCATGGCTCACCGACTGGCTGTCAGCAGCAGCCTGGCATGCTGCTGCAATGCGCGCGCACTCAAGGGAGATCCTAGAAATGGGCCGATTTCTGCAGCTGCCATCGCGAGCGGCAAGGCTGGGTAAATTTGCGCCTCCATGATCCATTTGCCAAGGATCTGCGGGTGTCACTTGATATGGTTGCATTTCCTCGCTCCCTGTTGGTGGTTTCTGTGGAGTAATACCATGCGTGTGTTCTCATAGCAAAGTCGACTTTCAAAACGAGAGACGCCTACTTGTGAAAATCGATAGGGCTACTAATGTACCCAGACCGGTAAATCTTTTCTCGTGGAAGGTTACCATGTAGTGCCATGGGTTCAGTTCATGATATTGCCCGGAGCAACTACTACGTAGTAGTATGCCTTACGTCTGGGGTTCGCTTTCTCCACTATCTGTCAGCAAAGCCCCCGGCTACACTTGCCTATCAAAGGAGTTGGGGAACGGCGAGTGGTGTCTCGGTACTGAGAATCGACAACTGCGTTCTTCCTCACCCGACATCGTACCAATATCTTGTCGAAACCGAGCTATGTACATCAGGGATATAACTATGCCTTGACCCTAGCGCGGGCCTTTCAACACCCCCAGGTTGCATAATTATAGCCAAGAGACCAATTCTTGACCAACGTCTCAGAGCCACCAAATCGCCTTTCCTAGTCGCTCGATTCACTGCCTCTTATCAAACGGTCCGCAAAAGGCCTCAAAATCCAGAACATAGCCAACATGGCGACCGCCGATCACTGCAGGTGCACCGGGGCACAACACCTCATCCCATCACAAAGGTTGCTACAGATCAGCTGGCAATCCTCCTCGTTACCACGTTCCGCCAATCGTCTCGTCGTGTCAGGGCCAACGCTGTCGATCGCCGTTGTCTGAGCCTCTGCCGCGCTGTCCGTCGAGGTCACGGGTAAAGAGTCACGAACTTCGGGTTGCAAGGTTGCCGAGTGAATTCCGTAGGCGTGAAGGCACTCCATGATGATCTTCGCCTTGTCCCCGAAGCTCTTGACGGTTCTATCATCAACCACTATGTGGGCAGACGCGATCGACTTGCGCTGGTCGAGACGCCAGACATGCAACTCGTGAACTGATTCGACGCCGGGGATCTGAAAAGTTATCATCTGTGAGCAGCATTACCACGCGGGGTGTGCAAAGAATTACCTTTTCAATATCGTGCTTCACGTCCTCGGGGTTGATACCGTCAGGGGCAATCTGTAGCAGAATGGTGCCGCTGTTCTTGACCAAGGGGATCGCCGAAAGAAGGATCATGATGGCAATGAAGACGCCGACCGCAGGATCCGCATAGTATCGGTTATCACTTTCGACTTTCCAGATGATTGCAGCCGCGATGATGACGCCAATGTTGTTGATGGCGTCTCCTAGCACATGAATGAACACCCCAAGCATCCCCAGGTCTCTACCTGGTGAGATTGTTGCGACAACCATGTGCTTGTGCTCATGATGGCTAGCACTCCTCTTGGTTACAGTCAGTATGCGTACATCTGACTACGCCTGGTGAGATCGGACGGGGCTGCTCACGGACGGGAGACAAGCCTCTAGATTGGCCTCGTCATTTATCGGCAGCTCAGCTGAAGGCCTACGCTGCTCAGCCAAATGGCTGGCGCCTTGTTCCTCATGTCCGTGTTCGTGACTATGGCCGCCGTGGCTATGGCCGTGATCATGCTCATGCTCTGAAGACCAACAGTTAGCGAATGTCGGCCATACAGGCAGGCTCATGCTATCACACCAAGTAAGAATGACATTACTACGACGTTGAGAGCCAGGCCTATGGCTCCTACTATAAGAACTAGTTGAGGGTTCTCGACATCTATTTCGAGTCAGTTGTTTTACATTGTGGTCGAGCGGTGGCAAAGCACTCAAACTTACGAGCGATGTCTATGAACCGCTCAATTGCCTGTACCATGATACTCACGCTCAGCGCCAAAAGAAAGACACCGTTGAAGAAGGCACCCAGCAAAGTGGCTCGCTGCCACCCAAAGGTATACTCTTGCGGTGCTGGCTTTTTTCGCTCTTGTGTCTACTTCCACGGTTGGATGAAGGTCAGATCCAAAGCTTCAGAGAACTTACTATGAGTGCAAAGAGCGCGACGGTGACACCGATCAGATCACTCAGCTATTTCTCTCAGTACGTGAGTCATCAGAGAATCAACGTCGTCACTCACATAGTGGAATGCGTCAGCGATCAAGGCAATTGAGTGGGTATAGAAGCCGACTGTATGAGTTGAGGCTTGTTGTCAGTCATGGCAGCTAACGTTGGGAGCCAAGGTAACGCACCAGTCATTTCAGCAATGAAGAAGGCAAAGGAGATGCCTATAGTGACTGCCAATCGTTGTTTTCTGGTGATTTTGATCTCCATCGTCTTGGTGTTGCTTATAGAATCACTATCCTCTGGTGTTGTTGCTCGTTTAAGGGACAGTCTGGAGGGGTTTGGATATACGTACGAAGCTATGTTCTGCTCTGTACGATGCTATCACCTGAGGAATATATCTTGTTTATATACACAAGTCTGGACACGTAACAGACCAGGGAACGGGGTTGACGAGCTGACTGTCGCGTTGCGAGGAGTTGAGCTATCCGAGGAGTGATGGAATGTAAGAGAAGCTTCTTATACGGGCACACTGGCAAACTGACAATGGTTCGAGCAGGAAAACAGCACTGACTTGCTGCGAAGATAACGGGGAGTCATCGTCGGGTCGACTTGGGCATGGGCGAGCCGAAGGGTGAGTTGGAAAGAAAAGAGGAGGAAAGAAGGAAAGATTGTGAGGACGAAGATGTTTATCAGGGTGTTCTGTGAGTAGCCGTCCATCGCATCGGTATCGGGACAACGTGTTGCACTTGCCGAGCCGATGGGAACAACACCACAAGCGACTGTGAAACTTGAAATGTCTATCTGTTTGGAGACTGCACGTTCTCTCTCTCTCTCTCTCTCTCTCTCTCTCTTTGTGTTTTCTTGGCTGGATGCTTGAGAATCCTGATAGAGATACTGGTAGGCCCTGAAGGGGCTGTTGACTGATATCATGAGTTGGGCACGGGCTATGGTTCTCGGGATATCTACTGCAACTATTCACTTACAATTAGGTTTGAAAAACTGAGAGAAACACTAAAACACTGAAACAATGAAACTGCACCAATCTCAAACATAAACCCTTTTAATTTTCTGACGTGTTTTGTGTAGTTTGGCTCGGCCGGCTTCGATGATACATGATTCTGCGTTACTGTCGTGCAAGAGCGTTGCGTCTTTGGACAAGGGGGCTCCCTCTCCCGCACTGCGTGCAGACCCTGTACTACTTCCTATTTCAGAGTGGATCTTGGCTTGTTTAGGAGTATATCAAGAATTTTCTTTCCAAATACGATTACTAGTTTGGAAAGACGTGGAACAGAGAGTGAAAGGTTGCATGTGTACTTATGTACTAGACAGGCTCAGGTATACGGACCTGTGTAATCCAGTCATGACATTGAGCAGGTAAGCACACATATCAACTCATGTCTAGCTAGATGGCTCAAGAAAGGTATCATTTATGCCAGGAAGCATAGTAAGTAATGACCGTGAATACTAGATACACACTCCATGTACACAATGAGACTTCTTCCCTCAATCACAACTCAGCCAATCATCTTTCACAGCGACGCATCCCGACTTTGGTCATGCTAGAGACCCGCTTGCCGACAGTAAATGCGGGAGACTGAGCCACCGTATAGAGAAGGCGGTGAGAAGATGCTCGATTCTGCCACCATAGCCATTCAACTTCACCTTGCGATCGTCCGTCGCATTGTCGTCGATCATCCAATACCGCTCCCAACTCTGTCATTTTTGCTTCATCAGCCACCCTTGCGGCTCTAACAAACTGTCATTAAGCTTTCGCGATCAACATGCGACCGATTGCCTCGCATCGTCTTCTGCCAAACTGTCACGAGTAGCAAGTGACGAAACCGTTCCCATGTCCCGAAATGGCACCTCACGGAACCTGGTCCCACTCAAGGGACCGCAATGGTCCAATTTGCGGCAGTTCAGCCGGTCCGGCTACGAGCGACCTATCGCCGAGTCGCCTGCCTCTCCCCGGAGCGTTTCAACCCATTCTACCGTCAAGGAGGCCAAGCGTTCCAAGCTAGAGCGGCGCTGCACCGTCACCGTGAACGAGGGGTACACTAAGGATGAGGTTCTCCTCAACTTCGATCTCGTCGGCGTCGATGTCAGGCCTGGTACCCTCATGTCGATTGTGGTCGTCAAGGACGATGTCAGAAAGGCTTCCAGTGGTGGAGGCGGCAACGGAAAACAGGGTCAGGACAACGGCTGTTCTAAAGGCACGTCGGCGGGGTCCAACGGCGATAGCGCATGCTGCAAGTATGTCTTTGTTGCAAAAGATATGCCACAGGAGTTGAAGGCACGGTTGCCAGATGTTGGAGCTTACGTCGTCAAACATATCGCAGACGCGTTTGGCATGAAGAAGGGCTCACAGGTGCTTCTGTCACAGGTATGAATGTCACAGGTCTTGGCAACGAGTCGATTACTGACTAACTAATCATTTAGATCGATGCGAACAATCTGGCAACAGCAGCATCTCACGTCGAGTTATCTTTCAAAGATCAGTACCTATCGCGGTCAGACATTTGGAGAATGACCGTAGGAGAGTTGACCGAGAGGACCGTCTACAAGGGCCAATCGCTTCTGTTCATGGGTACAATCAAAGCTCAAATCACTGCCATCTATGTCGATGGCCAAAAGACTCACTCCGGCTTCTTCACACGCGATACTCGGCCCATCTTTCGAAGCGAATCAGCAAGATATGTCCTGTTTATTCAAATGGCCCGAGAAATGTGGGAGTTTGACTCGGAGAGCTCTGGCGAAATCATGTTCAACAAGGTTGTTAATGGCTTCCTCCCGGCTCTATTTAAGAGGTGGGCCATGTTGAAGGTGAAACATCTGGTCAGCATCGTTCTTTTTGCTCGCGTCGAATACGACACGGGCTTGACGGCCGAGTTCGAGAACGTCAAAGGTGACTACTACTCGGGTGTCCAACCTAGCGGGAACCGACACCCCTTCAAGGACTTTTATCGCGTCGTGGTGAGCGAAATGGGCAGTGGGGAGTGGACTAAGATTCTACACCAGCTCAAGAAGGAGTTCAATTTTTTCAGACGGGATATAAGCCTTCACCATCATCGACTCATCTCAAAGGCCGAGCTTGAGGGACGAGAGTCGATTCCCAAAGATACCCCTGATATCCGTGTCAAGGCGGAGCCAGCCTTTTCCATGTATGGAAATGTCCTCGAGGCTATAAATCTGGCCTCGTCGCAGTTTTCACATGACCACATTGATAGAGATCTCGCAAGGACGGGTATTTCCATCGCTGTCATCAGTCCAGGTCCAGGTGTTTTTGAGGTGGATTATGAAACCTTGAGGAGAACCACCGAGGCCTTGGTCGGTAATGGCATTGGAATTGATCTGATATGCATGCCCAAGATGCCCTTGCATTCAGTGCCCCTTTTCAAGTATCGCAATCCTCAGTACTCTGAGGAGCACGGCCATCGTCGTCACAATTCATCTAGCCTTTCTAGATCGTTCCAGAGTCGCGATAGTACCCCAAATCATCCCACCCCGCTCATCGGTAGCTATCAATCACTGGGTGAATCCTTCTCTCCATCCAAGGGCACTGGCCTTACCCGTCGTCCGGACCCTCTGAGCTCAATGGCAACAAGTGACGAGTGGTGTTTTGCACTACCACAATGGCTTCACGTTTCATTCTGGACTGGCGCCTCCGATGAAGCTCTGTCCTATGAAGGAATTGCATTGTCAGTATCAAACAAGGTTGAGCAAGATGATGAGAATGACTTCAACATACGATGCCGCATGTACGACTTGCAAATGAGGAGTGTGCTTGAGACCAATGAGATTGAAACAACACCGCTGCAGGCTGACAACAACTTCCCAGCAAACATCACCGAGCCTCCCACATCCCAAAAGCGGAGACCGACTGGTATCAACGACGTCGTCTACATTCCAAGCAGGCGTCCTACAGAGTCGCTCTTTGATCATGTGTACGGCTTCCAGCGATTTGTACCGGACAGGCTCGCAAGGCCAGGAGAGAAGTCTTTGTGGAAGCAGCTACAAGAGTTTGACGATCAAAAGGCCAAGATCTCCAGCGGCCGGCGACATCATCACGCTTCCAGACAACTAAGGGAGCTGGATGAAATGACGCGGAGGCAATTGGCAGAAGACTCGGGCCTCTATGGGACGTCACTTCCCGAGAAGAAGGCTACACTTGTCGGCTCATCGGCTCGAAAGTTGTCTATGAACATGACTGACGCAGACAAACCACTACCAGCGTCTGTAAGAAAGACGCCGGAGATGACACCAAAGATATCCAGGTCTACATCGACACCGAAACAGCCCAAACTGATGCGGCAGATTAGCCTGGGCCACAGAGGCTTTGGTGTAGCCGCGCCAAAAGCAGCCGTTGCGGAGATCAAGGCAGAGACAGTGAGTGCCTCTAGAGCCGCGCCTATAAATCGTAATCAGCAACCATCCATGCCTCAAGTCCTCTCTGAGCTTCGTCCCAGCTCGTCTCAGACCATTGCGAGCCAGTCATCTACAATCCCTGCTCGCAAATTTCGGCCAGATGCTTCAGATAGCATTATCGAGGGTGTACCAGCGACGCCGAGTATTCCGATTCTCAAAAGAAATAATTCTGGCCTCCTGGACGCTGCCGCGATGCAGCTGAGATCCGCCTCGACAGTTCCGTCTCCGTTCAACCTTCGGCATCAAAAACCGCTTGAGGACCACGAGGCGAAGTACTCGGATGCTTTACGCGCAGAAGATGCCCAGAAGGTGTACACTAACAAGCTGCGAGCCGGCATGGTTCCAGAGCTTCCGGCCACATTGTCTCCCACAACAGCCATTACACCATGGCTGACATTGCTCAACCCGTCCAACCCCGAGAACCACATGATTGATGATACAATTATCTACAGCAGGTGGCAGCATGTCTTCCCTAGAACCTCGCAGATGAAGGTGCAAAAGTGGAAAGCACTCTGCTGTCCTGCTTCGGTGCCCCTGACGACTGAGTACTTCCCCACCAAGACTCAGTTCGATACCGAGTATCACAGACATCCTTACACGATGGAGTCGGATGCCGATGACGAGCTCCCTGAAGAACCCAGGTCGCGCCAGCAGTTCATCGAGGAACTCATCAGCATGCGCTTCTCGCAGGGCTTTCAGGTTGTCGTCGGCCCCGCTATTGCTCGGACATTCGGGCAAAAGGTCATCAAGGCTGGGGACATCTTCTCGCGTAACCAGCCTTTGGAAGACGGCACGAGTATCTTCATGGCCGTGGGCAATACCATCCATCAGCTATCGTGTGTGAACGGCACTGAAGTTGAAGTTAACATCTTCGTGCGCAAGCCTACAGACCCGTCCTTCATTCCGCCAGGCTTCTCTCCCATCTATCGGCCCGCCATCAGGACATTGCTCGACGATACGTACGAGCCACGTGAGATTGACATGTTGACTCCTCGGCCAGAGCGCAACTGGAACATGATCGACTCTTATATTGCGGGTCATCATGACGAGATGCATCATAGCCTTCCATTCTGGCGTGCTCGCTTTGTTCTCATACCTGTTCATACCAGGAATGTGCCGGCCGCGAGGATACAGAGCGGCGACAACCCCGAAGAGATTCGCATTGAAGGTATCAAGCGCCTTGCACAGTCATGGCAAAAATTCCGCTACATCCCTCCGGCTGATCGTCGATTCCATTCCGTCGGACATCGCCATCGGCGTGATCCTAACCCTCTCGACATCGTCTACAAAACCGAAGACCCATCGCTCGTCATCGCAGCCGAAGTCGAGACCCTTCCTCTATTCGAGGGTATCGAAGGAGCTAGTCGCAAGGGCCAGCTCGTGTCGAGCAAAGAGCGCTTCAGAAAGTCGAACCTCAACTTGTCGTCGCTGGCCGAGGCTATGCAGTTGCCCGTAGAGAATGGTGGTGTCCGTCTACAGAATCGAAGGTGGCATCTCCGTCTTCATTATGCCTGCTTCATTGGGTCTGACATGACGACTTGGTTGCTAGATAATTTTGAGGGTCTCGAAGCTCGTGAAGACGCCGAGGCTCTGGGCAACGCCTTGATGGTGCCTGATGATCCAAAGTCAGTCAAGAATGACAAGGATAAGGGCCTCTTCGTACACGTTGAAAAGAGACACCAGTTCCGTGATGGAAACTACTTTTACCAGATCGCTAGCGAGTTTGCCAAACCACATCCCGGATGGTTCAATTCGCGACGAGCCGGCGTTCCGCCTACGCCGGTACTGGAACCTTCAATCAAGGACTCGCCCAGAGCGCTCATGTCACGCCCAACGTCTATCAGTGAAGAGGGTTCTCCGGCTTCGACCTCGACAACACCGACGACAGCTTTGGCGCACAGCGGCAAGCGACCTAATGTGGTGCTAAGCAAGGTCATCAAGTATGACGTCGACCACCGTAAGCGATCTTATAGACCGGAGCGAATCGACTTGCACTACGATCGACTGCACAACCCAGACAGCTGCTACCACATCCGCATCGACTGGATGAACGTGACGACAAAGTTGGTGGAAGATGCCGTCGAGGGATGGGCCCGGGAGGCTAGCCAGTACGGTCTACGTCTCGTCGAAGTCCCTCTCATGGAAGCGTGCACCATCATGGAGTTAAATCCCTTCCGTCGACCTTACAGGATTAAGCTAGCTGCGCCGCCTCCAGACCAAAAGCCAGAGACTTATTTTGACCCCAACTCTCTCGGCCCTCAGACAGCCCCGATCAAGCACTTTTACCAGACGGCCATTCTCAAAAAGTTTGACTTTGTCCTCGACATAGAGGCGGCTTCCAACTTTCCCAGCAACGTCGACGTGAGCTACTCGTGGGGCAAACCCGACTCCAAGTATACGCAGTACATCCACCGCAGTGGTACTCTCCTGGCCGAAATCACCGACGAAGGCGATTTACTGCTGCTGGCGAACCGCCTCTATAGCAACCGACCTACGAACCCCCGTGACAAGGACCTCCGCTCTAACGCCGCGCAGGACCCGCCTCCACTTAACGACCGAGGAGGCCGGTTGTCGTTTGGCGCATTCTCTTCTTACAGCGGTATCTCAGAATCGACAACCGTGGCATCCCCCATGGTAAAGCCGACGCATTACTATCATTCCCCAGCCCTGAAGCCCGTCGACCAGGTCAGCAAGGTTCCATCACTCTCGACACCCGACCCAGAACTCTTCAAAGCTGAGCTAGACGCCTTTTGTAGGGATGCCGAGGGCCTAGGAACATTCTATAAGGAGACGCTCGAGAAGGGCAGGGGGGTGCAGGGTACGCCTGCAACGGCCTTGGCGCCAACTATGCTCGAGCCGGTGCCCGAGGCCAGTATCCCTACGTTGGGTCTGCCTCCTGGTGTGCTCGGAGGGAACGACAATTTGCCGCCGACGAAGCGGTTGAACAGTCCCATGTCGTTCTTGCGTAGAAGCAGTGTGCAGTACGACGGCTCGTCTAGCCTGAGCGGTAAATAAGACGTATCTGGAAACGTATATAATGATAATATATAGCATAGAGGCTCGAGCGATGTGTTTCAGCGTAGAGCTGCTTCAACGTAATTAACCAGATTTAGCTTCTAGTCCACAAGCAGACTTCTTTTGTCGCCAGTAGAATTTCAAAAGATAAATCAAGCTTGCTCCTTTTTCTACATGAGTTGTAAATGATTATGGATTATGAACATAGAAAATGTGTGACGACATTGTGTGCTAATTACATCCTGAACTCCAAACATTGCCATGAAATCAACACAACAACAGGATAGTCAAACTCAGAAATCAGTGTACGAGGTTCATACATAGCTTTTATATAGAGGAACGAAAGAGAAATGTTGAGGGTGTGCGATAGGCTACCATCGTTATACAACGGAACCAGGAGCAGTCGGGTACCCTGTATCACTTTTAGCAAGCAGGACCTGTATGTAGACGGCAGATAACGGTGAAACTTACACCATGAGCAAGTCGCTATGATAGCATAGAGACAGATGAGCAGGAAGCCCTCCAGCCAGTGACTCTTTCCATCAGCAATAAGATAGTTGGTGAGCAAGACTGCCACAAACATGACAGCAACTTGGAAGAGATCGAAGCTGAGGTTCATATCTTCGTTGCCCATTCCCCAACCAATGATGACGAGAAGGGGAATCAGGAACAAGGCAACTTGCATACTGGAGCCAACAGCCACGCCAATTGCCAGATCCATCTTGTCCTTGATAGCTACGGTCACGGCTGTTGCGTGCTCGGCTGCATTGCCAACGATGGGGAGAAGGATCAGGCCAACAAACTCCTCCGAGACATCGCCAGACTTTGTGACGGCATCGATGGAATCAACCATGAACTCGGCGCAGAGCGCAATCAGAACAGTAGCAAACGTCAATGTGGCCACGGCTACCGCAAAGTGCAGCTGCGGCTCCTCTTCGCCGTCCTCCTCCGCAAGTCGCTGTGGGTTCATGAGCATCCTGGACAGGCGCTGGTTCTCCTCGGGGTTGGTCATGCCTCCACCGATGAGGGCACCTGGATGAACAAGGCCCTGACGAATAGCGCTAGGATCGAGGCTACCGTGAGACCATGGTTTAGCGGCGACCTTCTGGCTTTCCTCGGTAAAGATAGACTGATGCGTCTTGAGCTGGAAGATGAGATACGCAGCGTACACGATGAGGAGAATGATTGAAGTTCCGCGAGAGAGATCTGCGACGGCCTTGGTGGGAGTTTCGCTGGCGTAGTCAAAGACGGTCGGGACAATGACGGAGGCGACTGCGAGAGCAAGGAGCGATGCAGCTGTTTGAGCAACCGTAACATTGAAATATTGCTGCTGCCTTCGCAACCCACCAAAGAAGAAACAGAATCCCATTACAAGTAGCAAGTTCGACAGAATAGATCCAATCAGCGAGGTTTGCACAATAAGGACCTTGTTATCTACCAAGGCGAGAATGGCAACAATCAGTTCAACGGCGTTTCCGAAAGTGGCATTGATTAGACCACCAAGAACTTCGCCGGTACGAAGTGCGATCTCTTCGGTCGCAAAGCTCAGAATGGCGGCAAGTGGAATAATGGCGATGAAGTTGACGACAAAGACGGCGATGCGATTGACGCTGTGGACGTAGTTGAGGGCGATACCGACAGGCGCAGCAATAATGAGGATGTTGATCCACGAGTTGAGAAATGTACGCTGCAGTTGGTTCGCGACGGTAAAAGGTTCCTTGGGCTGCACATGAAGGAAGAATCCTTTTTGCTTTTCCTTTTTGTTATCGTCGGTGTCGAATGTGGTATTATTAGGGTTGACTCCGAGGTCCTCGGGTCTTCTGTTTCGAAGTGTACCTTCTCCATCATTCTGGATGAGAGGTCTTTGTGAGACAGCCGTATCACCACGTCCGTCGGTTTGATGTAACAAATTGTTATCAGTGCCACTTCCATCTGGGCTTCGCCTCGTGTCTGTCATGGTCTCTACGTTAGACCATGGTCTGGTTGCAGGGCTACGGCCTGGCTCCGTGCTCGCATGTGCCAGCTTTTCGCCGATAGAGTCCTGCCGCTGCTCTTCGAGACGTCCGGATTCTGAAGCAGCTCTGGAGTGATGGTCCCACGCGACATGGCGAAAGGGGTTCCAAGACTGATCCGAGCTCGTTCTGCTGAGACTGTGCGCCTGGCGCTTGAGGTTGAAGTGGTTGACTACATTGTCCATAAGCGAGTGGTCAATCCGGCTATGATGAACTGGGGGAAGTTGAAGCTCAAAAGGGGACAGAAAGAAAACCTACAGGAAGTCATTGCCAAGCAATGGAAGTCACGATGGAGTTTCCGGGACAAGAGCCGAGTATGAATGGGGGTGCCAAGGCAAGAGAAGAGCTTGATTCGGCGAGGATGTTTCTGTAGGTGCGACTACCTAATAAGTACTGCTGTGCCTGCACTTGTCTCCTTCCCCTGTTCGATAACTCATTGATCCGGGCGATAGTTAACTTGAGTGGCTGAAATGTCCTTGCCAGGACTGGAGCCAGCCAATTGTTGATGGCGAGATACGTAAAGCCGGCAAATTGGCGCCGATGGCAGCGTAATGCAACTCGATGGCAGCGTAGCTACGTACGTCGTAGAAGGGGCTTGTGCTTTGCAAAGTGGAGTACTCAAGGGTAGAAAAGGAGGCCTCATCTTGCTCTCACGTCCACCGCGTGCTACAAGGTAAATACAACTACAACTCATGGTAGCGTTGTGTGCATCTCGCGGCGCCGTCTGCTGGCGGCCACGGCCTAGCTATCTACACGGATCATGTCTCAAGCCTTGCCAGCCATCCATGATTGCTCGGTGACGTCGTTCTAGCTCCTAAATGTTTCCAATCGGCGTTTCTTTGGCAGGGAGAGCTTTCTCCCAACGCTTACATGATTTAAAACCTGCTGTTGACCCATCAAATAATCCAACCAAAGTATGATCCTGGCTTGGTCTCAATAGGGATCAATGCCAAGACGGGCCAGGCGGTGCCGAGAGATCTGCTGGTGCCGCTTTGGCGATCTAGCTCCCCTTCTCGTCCAATCATGGGAGCTTCTAGCCCACCTAATCCCGAGCTTATTCCCCCTCCTGCATAGCTTCAACGTCGTTTCATCCCTCACCTTGTCATCAAACGGCCTCCATTCGCTCATATTCTTCTTAATATCCTCACATCACTTACAACTAGCAATCATCCACGGCTTGTTCTAGATCGGTGTGCAAATAGTTAAGCTTAATGGGATATCTTTCCATTTGAAACTCCTGCGGCTATGTAATGTGATTGTGACCTCGGAAAAGGTGAGCTGAACGAAGATGAGCTCAGGTATCATAGAAATAAACAGGCCCTTCATTGCCTTGCTCCCAAACGCCTTTTGTCCGTTTCCTTTGCCCCATTGGCAACTTCCAGCTTCCAGACTCAGAAATCTATGCGTTGATGCGTTTGACGTCATCAGCCCCCTTCTCCCCTTGAGTTACCAATAATGCGCATTTCTCGTCGCAAGACTGCGCTGATGCGACCCATGCCCTGTTGAGATTCGCCCCGTCTTTACCATCCCAAATCAATCCCATGCCATGTTGTACAACCTTTCAAAAAATCGTGCCCATCTATGCCCATCTCAAATTCCCATACCATATCCCTTGCGCCACAATGTGCTTTGCTGGGTTCTAAATCCAGTCCGCAGCGGCATCAGCCTCGACGGACTTTTCCATACTCTCCCTGTTCTTGCGTGGGCGTCCTCGCTTCCGTGGCTGTGAGTTCGATCGCGCTCGTTTCTTGCGGCCTCCGGGTGTGTGGCCGCCCTTTCTCTTGCGTCCTCTGTCAGGCATCGCCTCCTCATCCTCGTCCTCCTCTCCGCTGGGGGTGGCTGGGTCGCCCAGGCCCATCTGCTCATCTCCATCGTCTGCTACTTTGAACTCCTTGTCTACGTTCAAAAGCTCCACGAACGCACTACACTTCTCAACCATCATCTCCTGGCTGTCGAGCCCGTTGATGTGAGATGACTCTTCGTCCCAGAATTTATCGCCGTGAATGCCTTGCACCTTGACCGGTGCCTTGTTCAAGTCCTTGGCAAATGCCTTTGCTTTAGTATCGTGTCGGTTGGTACCCATACCGTACAGTCGACGAAGGTATGTTCTCGCTTCCCACAAAGACATTAGGATAATAGATGCCGTTGTCAGCTGGCGGAATCGCTTTGGGTCAACCTCAATCTTCAGAGATGAGGCAGAGGCCTCTGCAGGCTGTCCGTCTGGGCAAGTCATTGATGCTGATACATCACCCATCCCGATGTTAGAGGCCATCGTTGGCGTAGGTTGCGTTGCAGCTGGCTGGCGAGCATCAAGACGAACGTTGAATAGCTCCGATTCGATGGCTTGAGCGACCGTGGCTCCAGTACCGGTGACCAGTTTCTCGATCGCATTTACTGTGGTCTGAAGTTCCCCAATCGTCTGGTACTCAAAATAGGCCAGGTTTTCAACGATGAATCTTGATAGTCCCATCTGATACGGAACGCCCTCAGAGACATCCAGCTTTGCCAGGTCAAAGTCTAGCAGCCCGCAGAGCTTGTTCAAGAATCGCTGTCGGTTTTTCATCTTGCTGATTTTCAGTACTTCAACCAAAAAGTGCAACTTGGACTGGAACGGATTGGTTGTCGCGCCACGTATATCACCTACGACATCCCGTTGGTAGACAAACGCGGACTGGACGGCTTTGGTGTACTCCCGCTCGAGGACTGTCTCATGCTTGTCGTGCAGCGAACGATGCTCGGAAAACGCTAGTTCGGCAATTTTCCTGTTGGTCGAGGTTTCCAGAGTGATCAAAGTAACAAGTGTTTCCTTGGGATGTACAAGACCCTGTCGGTTGATACTACCCAGAACTTCCATGGCAAGGAATGCGTGTTCATCTTGGGCTGCAAGTGAGATGCGCGTGATATGCTTTAGGAATCTCTGCGTCGTGGCGCTCGAAACGTCGTCGTAGGTCGTACCCCCCATCACAGTGAGTTCTTTCTTCTTTACCGTTGTAGGAGCTTCTGCTCCCGTTTCGGATCGCTTCTCCTCGGTGAACAGGAATTCTTTGAAAGATTTTAGGATCATCATGCTGAGAGTAGACTCCTGCTCTACAAAGGTTTCTTGGAACATGGTGTACACGTTCTTGACGACGTAGTTGCGTGGGTGAGCCTGGCATACCAAACCGATAGCCTCCAGTGCTCCTTTCCGAGCCTCCAAAGGCTGCGAGGGCGAGGTAAAGGATATCAACGAATCGATAAGAAGTCTTGGGACTGAGTCCCCTTTCCATTTCGGGTCCTTCTTCTTGAAAAGAGCAATGTGCTCGTCCAGATCGCAGTGTTTCGCAACCGTGCCCATGACGAGTGTGTATGTGGTAAAGAGTGTCAGTTTATTCCCTTCGAGCTTCTGAGCTCGTGCGCGCTGGATTGCATCCAGAGCCGATGCTACGCAGTTGGCCAGGGGTTCGTAACTATTGAGAAGTCCGCAAACAACTTTCACCGCAGCAATAAGATCATCCGCCATAGCTCGCGGGATTCTACCAATCGCCCTAAGCAGCATCTTGCGAACCTCAAACAGAAAGTCTTTGTGGACAGTCGACAGGATGGGAAGAACTCGCTGGTAGATGATTGTGACAGCTCGGAAAGCAGCCAGCTCCTCGGAACTGGAGAAGCTGGCAAGATGGGGCATGAGAAGACGGATCTGCTCAAAGTTGAAGAGATTGGGGTCGGCCTTGGCAAAGATGGTGAGCACCTGCAACGCATCGCGGCCAGAAGGTGTCGTAGAGTCTTCAGGATCGGGGCTGTCGATAAGTCCGAACATGTTTGCCACGAGCTTGGAGCAAACAAGAAATGGTCCTTCCAAGGTTTTGTCTTTTGGCTTGAGAATGGATCGAAAAACTCTGTCCAGAATTTCCGATATCATTCCAGAGCGGACCGTCTGGATGACCAGAGTAACGTGTTCGGTAAGCGAGGTCTGGTAGACAGCTGTATTATCGTCGCGATAAAACGGATTAAACCACACCTCCTCGATCATCTGCCGGGCAAGGTCACGGACGCCTTCGTCTGGATCCTGAACTCGACGCAAAAGCCCACTTGCAATGGCAGTGCGGAGTTGTTGCTTTTGATTGCGCAAGTAGATGTCACGAGCCAGCCTCATGGCGCGCTTTCTCACGCCGACGCCAGTGTCCTGGAAACGGTCGATAATGTTAGGAGTTAGTGACACTTCCAAATCAGGGCGCATATTGATGCAATTTCCCAAGAGGCCAAGCGCAGAGTCGCGGACTTGTGGGGATGAGTCGGAAGCGCATTCCAATATCAGCTGGATGACACTTGAGTCACCATCAAGGATGGATGGATCTGTCTCCAGCATGTGATTGACACTCTTCAAACTCTTGCTTCGGACAGTTGCTTGATCGCTAGCCATTGATCCGAGCAGGATATTGAGGATCTTGTTGAAAGATTCGCAAAGGGGCGAACGCAGCAAGATTATTAAGTATGATAGCTTGGCTTGACTCGACGAGACAGCCGCAAAAGAGTACGCATTGGCGAGCCAGCTGCGGTCCTCGCTCATCATTCGCAACCGGTAGGCGAGGCGGCCAAGTTCTTCATCCCGCTCATCGTCCCCTTCTTGGTAAGAGTCGTAACCGTTGTGTACCTGGGAAGCCCAATCTATGACCAGGAAGGCCATTGCATTTGACAAGTACGGGTCGTCTTTAGACCGGTTCTGAAGATGCTCCAAGGTTGTGCGGTACGGCCCGACCCAAGCAACAATCTGCTCTACACGGCATTTCTGTTCGAGGGCATGATGTGCAAGATCTGCCAAACCCTGAGACAGGTCCTCCATATCGTTTCCTTCAGAAGAACTGGCAAGTTTCTTGACCTGTGATCGAAGACGAGAGATGGCGGCACTCAAGCCTCCAAGTAGTTCTAGAGCCATGTTCTTTATCGGTGCAGCCGTCTTGGGTGCCTCGAAAAGCTGGACCATCATGAACATGAGAAGGCGGAGGAGGAGCTCAGCGGAAGGCCAATCAGGCGAGTCGAGACATCTTGTAAAGTCGTCGACAAAAAGTTCGAGAAGATTGCGATACGGGCTGTCGCCGGTTTTTGTGGAAGTCATCGCTCGTTTGACCATAAAGTTGATCACATAGCTTGCGTTTCGCGATGCAGTGTCCATCAGAGGCGCAACCGATGTCTCCAGGTCCCTGATAGCGACGGCGTGTTGCATTGCGCCTTGGTCCCCTGTCCTAATGGAGGATACGAAGCGCTTGTTAGGCTTGTTGAGATCATCTGCATCAGCATCCTCGTTGTCCTCGCCATTGATGTTTTTCATCATGCTGCTACGGCTACGCTCCTTGCTGTTGTCAACTTGCCCCGAACTGGCTTGCACAAGCCGCATGATAAGAGCTGAGACAGGCTGTATACTCTCTCCATCAGAAAGCTTGAACTGCCGAGCGCTCTTCTCGCTCACTGGCAGTTTCTCTAGAGAAGTGAGGATCTCGTCGATAATACCCTGCCGTTGCAGCGGTTTGATCAAGAAGATCTGGCAGAGCATATCCATGGCGACAGAGCGGATGCCGTCAAACTTCTGAATCCCAACAACCGAATCCTTTTCGTATTGCGCGTTCTCTACAAAGATAAGGCGAGACGCAGTGAACTCCAGAGAATTGATGACCGTGTCGGATAACTCGATCTTCGTGACAAGGTCGGCAAGTAAGGCGAACACTTTCTGGAAGCACAGGAAGATACTGGCGATAGGTTTCTTGTTCTTGGAGAGCAGCTTGAAGAGAGTCGACGAAGAACCGGATGAACGAAGCTCAACCAGAGGCATTACGATATCTTCAACAACAGTCTTGAATACGTCGACACTTCTTGAAATGACAGTCTCTGAATAGAGCTGCTTGTCTTCCCTGCCACCCGACATGATGCGAAGGCATGTTCGCGCAGCTTTGAGGGTAGTATCAACCTGTGCAAGTTGCTGGACCCATGAATCGATATCATCTTCGTTCCAAGACTCGTCAACTCGCACCTCTAGGCTTTCAGCTTGCTTCAAGGGTAGCTCGCTTAGTTTGATGATTTGCATCAGATGCTCAATAGGCACTTGTTCGAAGCATCTCGATCGTATAACCTTTTGGATCGCGCCATACATCTTGTGCTGCGCCGTGGCGGTCATGGCAACTTCTTGGTCTTGGGTAATCATGACCATATGTTCATACCCAGACTGCATACCAAGAGTCTTGCCAACGGCGCTGAAAATTGATCGCACGTACTTTTCAAGGGCATCTACGGCCGCTTCACCCTGCTGACGCTGGTCAAGGCTTTGGCCGATCAAATCTTGACTGTCCGGGTACCCATTCTGGTCAGTTCGTTGGGCGGGCAGATGGTGTGGTTGTTCAGGGGTCTCCTCGACTTCAAAGTACTCGCCACGATTGATATTCGCCAACGGTAGTTCGATTCGGAACGCGGAGGGCTTGTCTGCGTTCGGGACTGGGTTAAGTGGCTGTGGGGGGTGCAGAGGGACCTGCGACAGCCGGGATTGTTCTTGTTGTTGCTGGATTGGTGGAAAACTCTGTGAAAACTGCTGTGCTGATTGCACGTGAGGTTCTGCGTAGGGTTGCGCAATCAAGGTCTCGGGCTGTGTGAGCTCTCTGACGTCCATGTATGTAGACCCGTCAAAGTGTTTTTTAGAAGGTATAGCAACCTCGATTCTAACGGAGTTTGATCTATGTGCCTGAGAGTTCTGTGACGGAAGGGACTGTGTTGGTGGAGGCCTTGGCGAGTTGAGCGATGGAGGTTGTTTGGGCGTCGTGTGTCCTGATGGTCGACCGTTTGGCTGCTTCGTGTCGGGAATGTTCGCTTTGGTTGCCTTGAAGTAGCTGCCTACTTTGTCAAAGACGGTTTTCGTGACTGGAGATAGATCGTCCGCGACGCGTTTCCCGGTCGAAGAAGTGGACGAGGTCCTCCGGATAGCGCAGAGCTTACTGTTCAAGATTAGTCAAGTGGTTGCATATATATAACAATCATCCTACTAGTGAGTCCTCTGGCTGGGCTTTATATCTTGGAGAACATAATCTACCGCTTGCTTGACGTTGCGCGGCATCTGGGACTGATGAAAAGCGTCGTTGTTGAGACTGTTGAACTCGTGGTTTTGGAACAAGTCATTGATGGGCAGGGCGGGGGAACCTGACCCAAGGGTTGGGTCCGGAATGATATCTATCAAATGTCAGAGGACTTCCGAAGAAGATTGACAGGTTCAGTTCGTCACGGACCTGAGATGAACGGAATGGTAGATGTCTGTGGTGAGAAAGGAAGCGACTCTTGGAGCGTGAACGGGCGGGTGATGGAGGAAGGATGCGGATTCGAAGGGGCCTGATGAGCAAACAGCCCATTCTGGTGGCTTCCATCGCTACTGGGCTGCATGTTGTCCATTTTTGCAGGTTTGGGAAGGACCGTTCATCATATAGGTCCCGAGGAAGTAGCAAACTGAGGACGGCGCATTGGAGGCTCGGCCATGCAGATGAATAGTAGATATACGGTTCGGTCTGCAATATCGTTCGAAGAGGCTGGTTTGCGTTCAGCACGTGCGGATTCGTTTGACGATGAATTAAATAAAAGTAAGTAACTCAGCGCATGATCAGGTTTATTAAAGGGAATACGAACAAACAGTAAGGTTATATAAATCTCAGGGCAAATCGTAGCCTCGTGAGCTTCCTTGAACGTTGATTGACAGATTCATGGTCCGTGCGTTAGGCACATCCCAGTCGGCGTTTATTCCGCGATTGGAGCTTCCGCCTCGCCTTTCTGATCAGCAGTTTTTCCGAAAGCCCACCAGTCACCCCCAAGGTTCAATCTGAGCCTATAGCGAGCGACCCATTCATTTTTTGTTCCAAACCAAAGATTTTGTTCGTTCCTTGCTGATCAACACCACGACACCGTCGACCAATTCTCTACCAGACCTCCTCGATCAACTCAAAAACCCAACCATGTCTGCGATCGGAACTCTCGTCTTCTGCACCGACTGCGGTAACTTGCTTCCTTCGACCAAGGGCACAGAGCGAAATGTTTTGCGCTGCGAGTGCTGCGGCGCTGAGAATCGAGGTTCGTTTACTTGAGTCCATAATTCGTTCGGCGGCATCTCCTAACCCTAACTCTCGCAGACACTGGTTCCAAGGTTGTCGTCACGCAAACGAAGCCATCCGATTTTCCCTCCTTCCTGAGACAAAAACTGCAGTCAACCGTTCAGGCTGTTGAAAAGCACAATGTCAACACCGAGAGTACGGTCACCGAGACATGCCCCGAGTGTGGTCGCGAAGAGGTCAAATACACTTCTGTACAACTACGTGGTGCTGATGAAGGTTCGACCATGATTTACAACTGTGAATGTGGCCACTCGTAAGGGATCCGACTTCTGATGACGACTTGGACTTTTTCTAACAAAATGACTTTTAGGTGGCAGGAAAATAACTAGACTTGTGGCTCAAGAATGGCCAAGAAATTTCATAACTCATGCCGTAGCGCCTCCGACCTCGGGGATCAAGGCATACTCCGCTACTCCGCCCTTCTCGTACTCGGCGATATCCAGCGCAACAATCACACTCTCGCGAACAACCTTTTCCTTGTCGTGCAAGAATCGTCTCAAAGTCTCCTCCACACCTTCCTCGTCACCCAAGCTACCAAGGGCCTCGGCTGCCTCATGACGGACCATGCTTGCTTCCTCGACATTGCTCAACGCCTCGGTAAGAGCAGGAATAGAAGCAGGGTGCGACAGCTGGCCGAAAACGAAAGCGATCTCGTGACGGAATAACGCAGACGAGTCGGCGAAACCCTTGGCGAGCGCAAGCACCGCTGGCACGGCGGTTGGCAGATCAGGAGGTGATGCAAGATCACGAAGAGCGAACATGGCACGATATCGGATGAACAAGGGAGCGGCCGTATCCATCAGCTTGCGACCAAGCTCCTCCACCTCGACAGTTTTTTCGGATTCGGGCATTGGGGGCGCAGGATCGATAGAAGCAAAATCACTAGATCAGTTAGTGGAGGGGCAACCCGTTTAGGTGAATAGAGAACCTACCTCTGGCGCAACTTTTCCTTCTTTCGCTCCTCGGAGTTTTCCCACTCGATGCGGTCGATGGCAATCTCGCAGGTCTCTATGATGCTGATATCTTCACCCTTGCGGTTCTTGTACTCTCGCAGAATATCCAGGTTGTCCTCCCAGCCCAGAGCGCCCAGTGCCTCGGCGGCCTCGTGGCGGCACATGGGGTCCTCTTTGAGATCGGCGAGAACGTCACGGAGAGGCGCAACGGCAGCAGTATTCAGGGTCTGGCCCAGGCAGTAGGCGAGTTCGTGCTTCAAAAGAGCAGAAGGCGAAGCGAAGCCAGCGGCGATGGCCTCGATGGCGGCAACCCTTGTGGCCTCATCGTCCGAGGTCGTGGCAACGTGCTTGAGGGAGAACAGGGCGCGGAATCGGACGGGAAGAGGAGTATCCTCGGAGCAAAGGGACTTTCGTAGGCTAAGTACCGTGGCATCGGCCGCGTTGGAGGATTCGGGGGTATCAGCAGAAGGTGACATTTTTGATAATGAGAGTCGGGTAGGGTTTCGATAAGGTGACGAGGGCCGCTATGTGCAAGATTCGCTGCAGAACGACGCCTCAACTTAAAATTAAAAATTTACGCGGGGCTACGGCCTTATCGTTATCTACGAAATAACCCCGCCGAAGATCACCAGATGATGGTGGGCAAGTTGCTCGCGGCATCACGTGAGCTTAAAGTGTCTAGGTATTCTTTGTTCCCTGGATCTTTTTGTGGTTCGGTCCCATGTCCAATTGAAGTCGGTGCTGAGAAGATGTCTTGTTACGATTGTTTTCATTTAGATCCATGACATATTATCAGCCGTGATCGAAACTTGATTCAGAAGATTATTCGTCTTCAACGCCTTTTCTTGGGTTCTTTATATATTTATACATATAGTTATATAACTAACCAGTTAGTTAGTTATATTATTTGATAATGATTTGAATACCTTCCGAAGTTCGGATGTGTCACCTCCGCGGTGACGGATAACACAAAGGGCCACTGAAAGCTTGGTAAGCCGAGCAACGAATCATGACCGTTGCTTACCCTACAATCTTGGGTTCGACTATCAACTTCAACTCCAACTGTGCATTTCTCAAATTAATCTCCTAATCAACTTCTTGTCCCTTTCCGTTTTCATTACTGCTCATCTGTTCTTTACTTCTAAAGTCATATCGTTCTACATTGACTTGATGTGAGAGCCAGATACGGCCCTCCAGACAGTGACATACTGACATTATTAAGCTCGACTCACATCGCCACCACAGTTTTTCAACCTACGTCTGGTCATCTATCTTTCACATATCATAAAATCACGCAGCGCACTTACAGAAATGTCGCCCTCGCTCGAAGTACCTGAGCCCGTAGAGGACGTCATTGCCAACCCTCTCAAGCAAAAACCTCAACTTGTCGCTCCCGAACCTCAGCACTGTCCTGGCCCCGAGTCGCAGACGGCTGGCACAGCCGACTCTTGTGCCGGATGCCCAAACCAAGCCATCTGCGCATCAGCGCCGAAGGGCCCAGATCCTGACATCCCCGTCATTTCAGCCCGGCTGGAGAATGTGAAACACAAGATCCTCGTGCTCAGCGGCAAGGGTGGCGTGGGGAAGAGCACTTTCACATCATTGCTAGCGCACGCATTCGCGACAAACCCCGACAGTAACGTTGGAATCATGGATACCGATATCTGCGGACCCAGCATTCCCAAGATGATGGGCGTCGAGGGCGAGACAGTGCACGTGAGCGGTGCAGGCTGGTCTCCTATCTGGGTGATGGATAACCTTGCAGTCATGAGCATTCAGTTCCTGCTACCAAATCGCGACGACGCCGTCATCTGGCGCGGCCCCAAGAAGAACGGCCTCATCAAACAGTTTCTCAAGGATGTGGAATGGGGCGATCTCGATTTCCTGCTGGTCGACACGCCACCCGGCACGAGCGACGAGCATCTCAGCGTGAACTCATTCCTCAAGGAGAGCGGAATCGACGGCGCCGTCATGGTCACCACCCCGCAAGAAGTGTCTCTGCTGGACGTACGGAAGGAGATCGACTTTTGCCGCAAAGCCGGAATTCGCGTGCTAGGACTTGCCGAGAACATGAGCGGCTTCGTCTGCCCCAAGTGTCAGGGAGAGAGCGACATTTTTGCGGCGAGCACAGGCGGTGGCCGGGCGTTGGCCAAGGAGATGGGCATTCCGTTTCTGGGATCTGTGCCTCTGGACCCGAGAATAGGCATGGCCTGCGACTACGGAGAGAGCTACTTTGATTCATTCCCAGATAGTCCAGCTTGCATCGCGTTCCAGGAGGTGGTCAAGAACCTCGCGAACCAGTTGGGATTGGAAGCCCAGAGCGTACTGCCTGAATAAGCAGGCCTGGCTCTGTCGTCACGCCGGTTACGTAGATAATGATATGTTCCTTCGCTCGCAATCATGAATTTCCCTATATTGAACCTGTATCGGGCTCTCAACCCTACGTCGCCTTGAGCTTGTCAGGGATATCCTCCAGGTCTTCTACCGACTCGATATCAATCACACGTCCGACCTCGCTTGTGTTGCGCATGAGCTCCTTGGCGCCAGCGTACAGCATCCTCACCTCGGCGTTGCATGTGATGGGGAGGTAGTATAGGAGCACATATGGGACAGAGATACGGCCGTCGGTCTAAATTTTGGGTTTCACTTGTCAGTATTATCGCTTCGTTCGGCAGCGTGCAATCAGATAGCTAGTAGGGTCCTCGGGATGAGACATACCGTGGTGAGAGGGTAACTGAGTAGAACAAAGCGCGGCGCATGGTCGGGAAGATCATCGCTGACTTCATCGAGGGACTTGTAGACAACCTTGTCTTCATCTTGGCGGATTTCGTGTGTGTTTTTATCAATCAGATCTTTGCAAAAGGTTCGTTATTAGTCTGGGAGCTGGACCGGGCCGGGGGGGCAAAAGGCTGGACAGGTTGCCAGGGGCGTTGGTTCAAGAGACACACATACAGATGACGGCTTGAGGGTACTTCGCTCGGGAAGTAGTCAGGCGGAACTTGCGGAGGTGGTCTTTGGTCTCGCCGGAGAAGCTGTACAATCGTGATTCGGAGGCCTGTACAGAGGAGAGAGCTTGTGAGTGGGAAGAATAGCTGTGGATGGGAGCTTTGAGGGACGCACCATGGTTATATATGGGGGGAGGGGGGGTAATTAAGGCAATTGTACTATAAATAAAGATCTAAATTGTGGTCTTGAAGCTGTTGGTAGCTATCTCGAGATGCTTGGATAAGAAGGAAATCAGTTGCGGGAGTAGTACGGAGTAGAGCACCTCAGATTAGAAGCCCCGCCATAGTATCCCAC
>JABFEV010002073.1:0-26996 GCA_013618395.1 Fusarium domesticum
CACGTATATAGATATTTGCCAACTTGTTTCGCCCTTTCTGTTTCTTTCTTACGTTTTATTGTTTTTTTTGGTCTCATTGCTCCTTTTTTCAGTTCCTCTTGTGCCGTATACCCGCACTGGATCTCGTTATAACTTCGAACTATAGTTTGTTTCGTTTACCTGGAAGAGGAGGCGCTTTGTCGGCCAGTTGGCTGCCCTATCGTTGGCATCACCGTTAACAATCACCCCATCCGTGTTATCGAATGTGCAATCGACCTGAAAGGGAACAAATCGCTCGAGCCTTTGCGTTTCCAAAATGCAGTCTTTCTTAATCTAAGTATAAAACAAAGCTGGGACGCTTCTCTATCCTACAGGCGCAACTCAGTAGCAGTAGTTGTTGTTACAATTGCAATGGTGGTATCGATATTATACAGGTCCAAAGAACGATATCCTGAGATGCGCCGCCTATTATATATGTACAAAATGTGTTGCCTCTTGGTTTTCGAGTGCATTTTCTCCTCTTCTATACTTCCCATCTACCGCCTAAACGCCCTGAAAGAGAAATCTTCCCCGACCTTCTCCATTGGGTACTTTTGATGTTTCTAGATGACTTGTCTTGAGGTCTCCAGAGTAGAATGTTATACATAGATGATCAAGTGGCGACTTGGACGAGTGTCATGCGAGCGAAACCAGCTCTACCCCGTCGGTTTTGGTCATGGTGGTGTTACAGTTGTTTGAGAGCAGGCTGTTTACTTTTGGCCTTGTCGATATCCGGTCTTGTGGGGGTACTGGGCCTTTGTTCGATCACTTAGGCAGGCGTGTGAAAGAACCGGAGAATAACCTCGTACATGCCAAACATGATGGCAGCGCTGGGAACCGTTCGCATAAGATGAGGCGTTAGACCACCATATAGGCCCATAAGACCCTCCTCGACCCAGACGAGCTTGAAGCACTGGATGAGGCCGGTGTATTTGGGTAGGCCACCATCCACAGGTGCCTGTCGTAGTCTCGTTCGTGCAACCTATTAGGTCCTGTTAGTATGATCTGTAGTCCAAGAAGCAGCCTGACTGCGGACGTACCTCGTGAGGATAGGCAATAACGGCAGCGACAAGCTTGGCACCTCCAGCAGATCCAGCGTTACCCATCCAGTCAACAGTCTTATCCCACCAGTTCTTCTCGCGACCGCTCTGCACGATGGCAGCCTCTCTTCGTGCCAAAGAAACCTTCAACTGCTCGTACAGCATCCACTGCATCGTCGACTCAACGACACCGAGATAACTGGCGCTCATGCCCTTGTAGAGACTTCGAACACCCTCGTCACGAACAACTTGGCGGATACAGTCGTAGCTGTTGCGATACTGGCGCAGCTGAACGCCGCCCTTTCGCTCAGCAACATTCTTGTCCAGTTGTAGTCGTGTCTTGACCATCCAGATGGGGTTCGTGATGGTGGAGGTCACCACGCCAGCGGCGACACCGGCCGAAAGATGGACCCACGGTGCTTCCTCGCCATTATTGGCGTACTGAGAGATAATGCGCTTGCCGTTGCCGTAGACGTAGAAGTTGATAGCGCGAGCAGGAACAACTCCAACAAGGTTGGGGCCAAGACCCTTGAAGAGAGCGCGCGAGCCTTCGGTTTTGTAGACGTTGCCGATAATTTGGAGGGTGTCATTGAGATGGTAAAGGGCCGTTCTGGCAGGGTTAAGTCGACCAAGGACCTGTATCTGGGCCTCTCTTGTAGCTCGAATTTGGGCCTGGTAAAAATCGGATTGGAGTCGGGTCTTGAGAACATCTAGAGGCGCAGTCAAAGTTGCAGCTGTCATGCCGCCCAAACTATGAAGCAAATAGAGTCAGCTTCCTCCTTCTGCTTACTTCGATGATATATCGCCTCTTGTGCATGCACATGGCCAATCATGATGTTGTAGGAAGGGTTTTATCGATGACTTACCCGCCAGCAAGGAAGTGCACCCAGGACTTTGCAAAAGGCAGAGCCTTCACGTCACCCTGTGCTATAGAATCGTCGGGAAGCACATCACCCGTCTCTCGCGATTGAATAAGTGCTGAGTGGTCTCGAGGTGTTTTAGAGTGGTGAAAGGGCCTCTCATCGCGAGGTGCGATAAACTGTGACGTAGATTGAGGGTGTGCCATTGTCAAGTGGTTTGTAAAGTTCAGAAGAGTTTAGGGCGGTTTGAAGGTCTCGAGTTGTTGATTATGTTGGTATGATGTCTTGTTTCGCCTGGCTTCGTTGTCGTCTTCGTTCGTCTTTGAAGGTTGTCGTGGTTTGCGCGGGAGTGTCGGGGGAAAGGGAAATCAAAGGGTTTTTGTCTAGTCAAGCAAGCAAAACTAAACCGTACAATTACAAGAACAAGTGTGAAGGGGGATTAAAAGTCGATGAACCAACGGTAGTGTTGGCTTGGGAAAGAAAGAGGGAAAAAAGGGGAGACAATGGTGATGTAGATGGTGGGAAAAAAAGATTGTTAGAATCTTTCCTTCATAAATCAGAGGCGACATGTGAGTTGCGATCGCCTACAAACACTAATAAAAAGGAAGGAATCTGGTCACGGACGAATGAAATCAATTCTTTTTCTCTCATCTGTGCTGTGCCTGCCTTTCCCACTTTGGGCCGACGCGCTTCAACTTTTCTCAGGCTCATTAAACGCCAGTTAAAGCCTTCTAGAAGTGCCTACCTTACTTCCAACAAGGAGCCTTGAGGTACCTGCCAGGAGACTGATCGGGAGGTACGGAGTACTTGTTGTCTCATTTGCCCCCTGATCAGAGGTACATGTAGGTACGTATCCAGGTGCCAAAAAATGACTTGGTCTCTGTGTGGGTCCGGGGTGCCGTGGATCGCACTTACCGACCGTCACATGGAAACCCATCTTCAATTCCAGAATAATACTTTTTGCCTGCTGCATTATTTATCTTAGGTACCTTGGTCTAGGTACTAATCACACCAAGGTTGCTCTGCTCTGCTTGCCATTTGTTGAATTGGGTGAGCCGATACAATTCTCGGCCTGCTTAGGAATAATCTAGGTATCTGAGATAATTCCTCTCCCCATGTCCACATCAACACCCCGTAAGCCTGTATCTAACTAGGCGATGCGTTGACCGACCCTTCTGTGCTTCTGTGTGCACTGCTGGGCGCTGTAGAGATCATTGGCGCCATCAAAGAACCCCCGTGGCTCATCTGGCTAAGCTCTGGTGCCCGGCTGCCGTGATCCGACCCTATGAGCAGTCCTCCCATGTTAAGTCGATGCCTGTCTGCTATCAAGTCGAAGCGCTGTAATGACGCCGGCGAAGGTTCCAATGTGATCGGGACGTGGCCATCGTTTCGACTGGGAGGTCTTGATCCGTCATCTGTCCCCAAGGTTCCAGGCGTTCTATCCCCAGATGTACGTCCTGGTTCGTGTCGGTCATCTAATCTGTGCGTTCGTGCCTCCCTTGACTCTGGTGCATCAGACATCTCGACCTCTCCATCGCCATCGATACCATCCTTGGCACCCATCTCTCGCTTCAACCGGTTCACCTCCTCTTCCGTCACAGTCTTCCAGCTGCATTTGGCATGCTTCTTAGTACAGCCTGAGCAGGCTGTGAGATGCTTCACGCATTCGACCCTCAATCTTCGACAGCGATCGCATGGCGGATTGATTACATCGCCTTTACCTAGCTGATCTGTTCGTTGCGTAATCAAGGACCGAAATGCCTCGGCGCGACTGTCCAGTACAGGCTGGGGAGCGCTGTCTGTTGCACTTCCGGCATAGCGGCTGGCCCCGGATGGTGCGTGGGATTGCGAATGTGATGCGTTGTGGGAGGGCGAAGGCTGGCCAAGACTGGTCAATGACACACCAGCAACCGACGTTGAGCGCGATGGAGGAGGAGACGACGAAGCAGCAAGGAACTGCTGCAAAAGATCCGCATGAAGATCGTAGGACGGGGTAAAACTGCCCCCTCTTTGATTGTGATTGACTGGTTGGAAGCGTGATGAAGATGAGGGAGACGACGAGTCTTGAGCATTTCTTCGGCGACGAATGTCTTGCTTTCGTTGCCCGAGTCGATGATTCAAAATTCGCGCTCTTGCCGCTACCTCGTCGGCCTTTTTATAGAGTATTGATGTTCTCTGCTCTAGGATGTCCAGCGTAGCTAGCTCTGCCGTCTCATCTTCTTCGAGGGGGTGATCAAGTGGGAACCTATCCAGCGCACCAGACCATACCAAGCGCCAGTCGTCCTCCATGATCTCGACCTGGGTTCCTTTAAGAACAAACTGACACCGCCGCGAGCCATCGGGCTTGTGGGTGAGGGTGAAGTCCTTTGGATTTGAACGGGCAAAACTGACAACGTCGAGCCAACTGATGGGGTTGGAGAAATGCTGGAGGGATGTAGTTTTGATAGGTCCATCAAAGAACTTTTCAATGCCTCGAAGAAGACGAGGGCCAGTCAATTTGGCTCCCAAACTGGATGCGAGGCTTTCGTGCCGGTCAAGAACACCTGTCGACCGTTAACTAAGACTACACGGGCCAGTCAAAGAGTCGTACTCACTCTCATACTCGGCGACGAGCCCGATGATGTCGGCAAAAGTATCGCTGTCACCCTGAATGAGATTTAGATGGGAGGCGTTGGATCTCGGGAGGTAATGAATGTAGCCAGGGGTGCCTTAAAGCCAGTTAGCATGTCCTCCAAGTCCACAAGCTCTGCCGGCGAACCAAGACGAAACTCAGAAACAAAAGCAATAAGCATATGCGTACTCGGAGGAATCGAGCTAGATGCTTGGCCATGCGAAGAGATTGAAAGGAACGCCTAGACGAGCGGCTACCGCACACACAATGTGACGACGTGCATGGACTGACACGGGCACACGTGAGGAGGCACACGATATGGCGACCAAGCGCCACGTAGGATGATGCCTCATACTACAGAGGATAGGTCCCTTGATATAAGATGGTATGATATTGTCTTGTATAGACGTTCTCTCATTAGACATACCTTGCTGGAGGGGTGCCGGAACATGCTGAGCACGTCCTGGTTGACCGCCGGCATCATCAACGTCACGCTTCCGTTTCCCAGGCTCGCCATCAGGAACATGCCCCATCTCGACAGTTTTGAGATTCTTGCAAATGAGTGCGCTAGCAGGAAAGTAAGAAGCTGGGTGTAAAGCGTATAGGCACGCTATCAGACACTGCGCAAGAAGGGTGGATTGCCTGTGGTTGGTTGGTCCTGAGCTGGAATCCTTTCGAGATGCTCCTGGTGTGATAGAATGCGCACGAAACGGGACCAATCGCAGATGCTGAGTAGCCTATCCGTGGCCGCAAAGAGAGTTGAGATTATCGCGAAATGTGGCCAAAGTATTGCGACAAGTCAATATATAAGAGAGTCAGATGAGTGACGGCAACCTGGCTGCTGTCGCGGGAGGAACGTGCGAGGACACAGGGAATAAAGACAGGAGAGGAGTAGGGAGCCGCTGTGAGGGTTATTGAAGACGCATGGCGAAGTAGACTGAGAACAACTGGAGGACGGGGAGTGGCCGAAATGGAGAGATAGGGCGGGAAAGTCGTGAATGTGGAGGACAAGATAGCTATGACGCCAGAGGACGGCCGACGAGGGACTGGGGGGACTGGAGGTCAACTGCCAAGAAAACCTTGTTGAACCTCAAGAGAGACGTCGCGCGCTGGTTGTCTGGATGACCTGTGTGACTTTTGCATCAATATCGGCACTTTTACAGCTCGTTCCGCTCGATTTAAATGCGACACAGAGGGATATGGTAGGTGCTGGGAAAAATGTAGAATGTGTAAAAGTGAAGAAAGACAGGATAATTGCTGGCTTGGCTGGGCTAGGGGAAGGGTGAGAGAGAGGAAAGTAGAAGAAAAGATGAAGAGAGAGGAATTAGCAGAGGAAGAAGGTACAGGGGGATGTGTGGGGTTGGGACGGGAAGGATACAAGGAGGTTAACCCGCCAGGCAGAGAGGCTTGAGGGAGAGGCTCCTCCTACTTTCTGGGGATGGATAGAGTAGTAAAAGGACGTCGGGGTGCGGTGAGGAAGGAAAGACATCCGTTCTAACGTTACTCCGTACTAGTATATCTCTCATGAAGACACCCAGGTGGTATAGTACGAACCTACCCGATAAAATTGACCAACGAGGGCTCTTTTTATCTCGTCTTCCTCTTCTCTCTTGAAGTAGACTTGCTCAAATTTTGAATCTGGAATTCATACAAGAACGAACTGGAGTCTTGGAAGATGCAAATGGCTAATACGGCCAAGACAAGAAAAAGACACAGCAGCGACAAGGCTTCTAGTCTAGACCTCGAGGCGGCAACGAAACGCCGGGGCCGTAGTATAAGTCGAGGGCGTAGGAAATGTTAAAAGTGATGGAGGAAATCTGCGAGCTTTTGAAGCATTTAGTATACTATTCGTCTTTCCTCTCCATTTTGTTGTTTCAATTGCTAGTTAGTTGCCTATTTCGGACCCCATTCCCCATCATTTCCCTCCTAGTGGTCAACATGAAAGACTCAGAGGCCTCCAGATAAAACATGATGTCAAATCTCAAATGAGAGATCTGCAAGTCCTTCATCAAGGCTATGTTCTATGCGTGGTTTTCAATTCCCGCAGTATTAGCAAGACAAGACAGAAAACCCCTCTTATCAAAAACCTGAACGATTGGTGTAATTAACAAGTCCATTAGTCTGGATCTTTTGTGTAGTAGGTAGTCAGAGGAAGAGAAGGAAAAAGTCACCCACGAAATGACCCTTGTTACCGGCAGCACTTCGAGACGAGGCTGTGCTTGACTTGCATCCCGTTGCTGCACTTCCTTATGGCTGCGGATGGAAGGATGGCGCCGCCCTGTGATGTAAGCCATGTAGAGTGATGTGCTGTCTGAGCTACGATCTTCAAGATATGGATCCAAGCATGCACATGTCACTTGACTCGATGCTGCGTAAGTTTTTGATTGAGGTAAATATTGGTTTCCCCAGCTAATTAGTGGCCGAGGTCAAGTGCCGAGGAGTTGTGGCATTGGATAGCTTAGTAGGTAGTAGACAGATGTTTTTTAGACGGAGAGCTCCATTTTTATTAACATTATTATTACACTGACAGAGGGCACGAGATCCAACGTTACACTTGACTCTCACCGATGTTCAATTTCACTACAAGCATACTCCGTAGAGAGCTTCCAATTGCATTTCTCAACCAAAATGAAATTCTCCGAAACCATTATTGCCATGACATACCTAAACAATTTCATCACGCTTTGATAAATTGACCAACAAGCGATCAAAATTGTACTCTATTATACAAACTTGATGTAATATAACACAACATCAATAAACTCAACTCACTTGAACACTTCCAACTGAAAACCATCCCCTGTCACAGTTTCACCGAAACAACCCCACAAGATCTAGCAAACCATGACACCGTCACCCAACCACATACGTACTAGCCCCACCCACCCCACCAAACCTCCAAACCTCCAAACCGCAACATCATCATCCTCACAACGAAACAACCTCTCTCGAATCCCCCCCGCCTCTCCTCACAACACACACATATAACATAAGCCATGTCCGAAAGACCCTCACACAGAGGCGGCCGCGGCGGCCAATCCTCCCATCGCGGCGGAGGAAGAGGTGGTCGTGGTGGCGGCGCAGGCCAGCAGGATCGTGGGGAGAAGCCCAAGAAGGAGAACATTCTTGATTTGGGAAAGTACATGGATAAGCAGATCATGGTCAAGTTCAACGGTGGGCGAGAAGGTAAGCCATACCCACGACAACTGTTTTTTATGCGCCACGACTGTATGGAGATGTGATGCTAACTCCCAACGCGCTTCCAGTCAAGGGTACACTGAAAGGCTATGATGCTCTCATGAACCTCGTCCTCGATGATGTAGATGAGGTAGTCCGCGGTATGTCCCAGTGCACGAACTATTCCTTTCTCAAAAAGATATCCTTTGAAGCTGATATATTCCCACTCAGATGACGAAGGAAACGAGTCAACTCGCTCCCTCGGCCTTGTCGTCGTCCGAGGCACCCTCCTCGTTCTTGTCAGCCCCGTCGACGGCAGCGAAGAAATTGCCAACCCTTTCGTCCAAGCCGATGATGATTGAAGATAGCGCGCTTTAATGAGATTTTTTTTTGTTCTTCTGGAAACACAAGATATATCATAGAGGGACACCCGAGGAAAATACCAGACTCCCAGTCCGATTCGAACCGAAAATGCGATAGTCAGCCTTATTATGCTTGTCTACCTGAGCAGAGTTTCTGCTCCTGTCAGAGCGCAGATACTTTGGAACCTTTGTTTATATTGCGACATCTCTAGCTACTTCTCTATTGTCGAGCAACCCTTCATACTAGGCTTTATCATACCGTCACCTGGCATGTAGTCTGTCGGAACAGGAACAAGGTGATACCATGATATCATAAAAAGGCACAAAACTTGGCATCTCGCTATACATCATCTTCATTCCCATCCTCATCAAGCCTGGTTCGGGTCCAGAACATAAACCTGGACAAGTGGCAGAGCCTCGATGGCCGTTAACCCTGCCACGGCCCAACGACTCGTAACCACGTATTCTCCATGCCAGCAATTTTCTCATGTAATATCCCGTCGGTGCTCACTGCGCCTTCACCGTCCCGAACATGGCGTACTTTGACCTGGTAATCCAGAATATCGTATCCTTTAGCCAAGCCCATAAACAGTCTTGTCTTTGCAGCGAAAATTGAAATCGTCCTTAGAGGATCGATAAAACCTTCCACTTCTGTCTCCTCTTGCCTTTCTGCCGCTCTTCTATTTGCTCACCGCTATCCTCACGTCTTGTTTCCTAAAAGCTTCGACCCTGTTTGGTACCTTTGACAAGTTCCCCAAATGAGTTTCCGAGGTGCTTCTTCAGCTCCTTATAGCTGACAAGGAAACTGGTCTGTTCATCTCGGCTCGTCAAGCATACTCTCTCATCGGTACCAGCGTCCAGCTTATTCAAGCAGCGAAGCATGTGGCCCATATCAAGGACCGGGTTGCCGTTACTGTCCACCTGGTGGAACACATAATCTCGAAATAGTTTGAGCATGTACCGCTCACCATTCTCTGACCACGAACGGTCGCCATCAAATTCGTGTCTTTCATTAACTGTAGCCAGCTTCATCATTAGACGGGCAATTCGTCCATTTTCCACTTCCCGGAAAAGATTCGAGTTCGCTTCGTCCAAGGCGTGTAAGTTCTGATCCAAGGTAGCTGTGATACGCCCCGAGATACCACGCACAAACTCGTCGATGCCCTTTTGAGCCGGTGGTTGTTGGGGGGTAAGAAGCCAGAGCACCGTGTCCCTCAGCTCCACAGAATAACTCCTGCTCATCTGTTCCAGTGATATCTTGAGGTTGGTGAGATGGATAGGTGGAGTGTTAGTAGTAAGACACAACAGTAGTCGACCAAACTGGATGAAATCTTCTTGTTGCAGATCTTGGATGGGCCGGCGGGCATCGAACTGCACCACGTCTAGAATCGAGCATGCATTAAGTCGCAGACGGTTCTTGTCAGTTAATATGATCTTGCTTGCGTCAATGCATCGAGCAGCCAGATTGAGTGAATGAATGGCCTTGAGCGCATTGGCAATCTGTGAAATGTAGCCCCACAAGACAGCCTCGGTGATGGGTGACTTGGTGTGAAATCGGTTTCCTTGGGGAGAGTTCGGCGATAGATGAACCTCGGCAAGAGTTTTGGAGAGCGAATGGTAATCCTGGACAAAGATGAGAGAGCTGTCACCAAAAGCCCGAGTAGTAAAAGCGTCCAGGATGGAGACGATGTTCCCGTTATCGACACGACGCCACTCCTTGACCAGCCTGATAGCATTCTCGTTGGTCAGTCGATAGCCTTCAAGTCTTCTCAAGCAGTAGATATTTCCCGTCTTGGTTGATGTAGCTTTGTATACCCAGCTAGGGTAGCCAAAGATGTTCGCATTTTTCCGATGGGTCGTGTCCAGGGCCACGAGAGAATGGTAGTTGTCTAATTGAGGTAGTTGAGAATTGGGCATGACTTGTAGTGCGGCTTCTGCTTTCTTTTGGATGTCTTCCCGTGCCTTTTCGGGGATGAAAAAGTCGTGGGGCAGACGATGGTAGGGCATCAAATCGTCTCGGTAAGGCCCAACGGGGGCATATAGATGATGCTGGAGGGGCTGGAGGGGTGTCGTGAAAGCGCTCTGCGCTTGGAAGTAACTGGTCCCATGACCGCCCATAGTAGCATGGTCATCCGCATAGGGGTTAAATTGAGGAGTTGTTAAACCCGGATTCACTGAAGCTATAGTGAAGGGGTCAAAGGGGACTGCGCCCTCTTGAGAGGAGCCATTGGTGGTGGCCTGGGCTCGTCAGTCCGGGTCAAATTCAAGAGGCCACTCGGCTTACCGTTGTATTGATATCATATGTAGGTGTGAATTCACGGATAGCCGCAGGGTTAAAAAGCGCACTCTCGTTTTCTTGAGAAACGACAGGGCTAGCTGCATTGTGGTACAGTCAGTTGGCGATCGTAAGAACTACAAGAGTCCTGACTGATCAAGGGAGGTATCGTACCAGCTAAGCCACGTGGAGTAAAAGCAGGAGCGCTTGCGGCTTGTGATGAGAAGGTTGGTTTCTTGCTTCCAGCTTGAAGGCCTGAGGGTGTGAATGAGGGCGAGTCAACATTAAATGATTTCTTCGACCTAATAGTCATGTTGTTAGTTGCGACAGTACTGGTCAGGAAATGAGTTGCTCTGGTGTGTTGGGTAGCGTGCTGTGCAGGTCGGAAACAGATGGAAAAAGATGCAAAGAACCTAGGGAGGTTCTTGGGCAATTGTTGGAGCAGCAAGGAATCAGCGCCTCTATACAGCCAAAGGGAGGATCATAAGGACGCTGCTCCAGGGCAGCTTCGATAGACGACCAATTGCTGAAGATCGCATCGGTTTTGGGAGGAAGTATCGACCCACGTGTTAATACGTCAGGCGATGCCGTTCCCTCTGTAGCAATGACAAGGTCAAGAAATTGATCTGAACATGGAGGATGATATTGAATCATGGCATCGCCATAGCCCAAGCATACAATGCATCTAAACGCGATCATGGCACGGCCGACAAGGAAAGATGATGGGAAATGCCTCCAAATGCAGCAAGCGACTATGACAGTCGGTCGAAATATGGTTCGTGATGGATCTCGGGCGACGCAGAAGGTTGATGGGGATCGTAACCTACATTTCTTGATTCGAGCTGCTATTCTTATTTTGATCGTGGCTAAAAGCGCAGCCTTGGTCCTCGTAACGGCAATGGCCATAGATCAAAACGTTTCGACAGAGGGTATCTTTATTCTCTGACCAAGCCCATGTTAGCGATCTGGAGGGGACCCGGAGTATGATTGGCGGATGAGATGGGGGTCACGAACCGCGTCCCTTAGGCCTCGGAGACCCAATCTGGCGTCGTAGATCAGACGAGGGGTATCGCGAAGTTGCCATGGTCAGTGGGAGTGGGAGTGAATATTGGCGCTTCGCTGGCCGAGTTTACGACGTCTGCCATGATTGTCAGCGGTTTGGTCGAATGGTGGATCGCGGTTCGCGGTTCGCGCGTCTAACGAGCGCTGAGGAAGAGGGAGGAAGTGACATAGTTTCGTCGCGATCCCAGGCATAAAATCCAGAGGACCGTGTTTTCGCAAGAAACAGGAAGAGGACGGGGTATCATGAGGGCGCGTACTTGATCCTGGCAAGCATTTCCCATAGTTCAATGGATGGAGGCGACGGGCCGCCCATGGGTTTGAAGAGGTGAGTGGCGGGGTCGGTCAGGCTACTGAACAGCAGCAGGACACACAGAAAGATTCAGTGACAGTGTCCCAGCACACACAAAATCACAGGCTGTGGCTTCAAGAAGCCGAATTTCAAGGACGAGCGAGGTCGAGCGAGGTCGAGGAGGAGAAAGAAACAAGGAGAGAGGTATGCAGATGTGGGCGGTGGGGTTGGGTGGAGGGACTGTCGCAGAGCTTGGCTGTGACAAGGAGACAGGAGACAGTGGACAGCCCAGTGGATGGGCAGTGAGTGTGTTCCGTTTCAGTTGATGAGGAATAATGATGGAGGGGGAGAGCACGGCGCTTACAGGTACCTTTACCACACACGACAGCGCAATCAGGTACCTGTCCCTGCGCAATGACGCCAGACTCGTACTGACTTGAACCCAACGGTGAACAGACCAACAAGCGCGGGCTGTTTTATCCCAGGAGATGCAATATTCCGGGGGGGCTACAGCCCCCCCATCCCAGAGCGGAAACGAACTGTCCAAGTGAGAATGATATCGTAAGCTGGAGCACGCAGCCCACTTCTTGTAGCTCTTCTAATGCGCTCCACCACAGGAACAGTCAATCGTCACTGGTTCACTCGGCAGATCTTCAATCATCAGACCGCATGCACTCGATCACGAGATAAAACAACATCAACTTGAACGTAAGCCAAGTTTCGCATTTACCATACAACGCATGGCTAAGTTTTGTCTTATAACTACAAGTCTTCATCAAGCGAAAATTTAGCCATCAATAAACCTCCCTCCTACTCAAACTATCCACACTACTTTAGGCAAGTTGGCTTCTCTCGGATATCGACAACAAGACTTCTATAAAGTCCTCGATTCTGGTTCATTCCGCCCGACGCTTTGGGATGATTGGCTGAATACCTAATTCGATTCATCAACGATTACATCCCGATATTGATCGAACGAACTAAACAAACAAGTCCATTACGCATCTGCCAACATGGCTGAAGGCGAATTCGACTTAGGACAGCTGTCCTCAGACCAGCAGGAAGCCCTCAATCAATACACCCAAGTCACGAACCAGGAAATCAGTGAGGCGGTACCACTGCTCCAGCGATCACAATGGAATGTACAGGTATGCGAATATCTCTCCGTCAGCACAGGCATCCCGACGCCTAACATGCTAACACCTGTCTCCCTTTTAGATTGCGATTGCCAAGTTCTTTGACGGTGAAGCGCCCGACCTTTTAGCTGAAGCAGCACAAGATATACCACGAGAGGCAGCACGGCTTGAAAATCTTCAAGAAAGCCTTTTGACACCACCTACACGATCCCCTCGCGCAGCGCAACGACAACGCACCGACCCAGCGCCTAGAATTGTGCCCCAGAATTCGATGACGGGACGATCACCCTGGATCATAGGAATTCTTTTTGCCCCCTTCGGCTGGGGGTGGCGCGCTGCCGGGAGCATATTTCGTTCGTTACTATACGTATTGTCGTTCTTACCGGCATCAATACGTCCAAGGGCAGTTACGAGCAGAATATCGACCGGCTTTAGAGGGACCAACGGACGCAGACCACTCATGCCCCGAGACACGGCAGCTCGATTCAAGAGAGAGTTTGACGAAGAGTATGGGGATAACGATTTGCCATTTTTCGAGGGTGGCATAGCCCAGGCGCATGATCTAGCCAAAAAGGAACTCAAGTTTATGCTGGTTATTCTGCTATCTCCCGAACACGACGACACGGAGTCCTTTGTTAAGGAGACGCTTCTGTCTCAGGAGGTCGTCGACTTTGTCAAGGACCCCAACAACAACATCATCCTCTGGGGAGGTAATGTACTGGACTCGGAAGCATATCAGGTTGCGCAAGAGTACATCTGTACCAAATTTCCTTTCTCGGCGCTGGTCTGCCTTACACCAAAGGAGGGTAGCACCCGGATGGGAATTGTCAAGCGCCTCGTCGGACCGATGCCAGCTGCGACGTATCTGTCCGAGATTAGGGCGACCGTTGAGAAGTACGGGTCGGACTTGACCGGAGTGCGAGCCGAGCGAACGGCGCATGAAGTCACACGGAACCTACGAACGGAACAGGATTCGGCCTACGAGCGATCCCTGGCTAAGGATCGGGAGCGCGCACGGCAGAAACGAGAGGCTGCTGCGGCAGAAGCTGCAGCGGAGCAGCGGGCTCGGGAGGAAGCCCAAGCGGCGGTAAGACTGGAGGAGCAGCGACAGCAATGGCGATCATGGAAGGCCACCACCATTCTGCCCGAGCCCCCTGCCGGTGACAAGAGCGTGGTGCGTGTTGCACTCAAGATGCCAGAGGCGTCGGGTATCGGCCGAATTGTCCGGCGTTTCCCTCCGGATGCATCTCTGGAGGACTTGTACGCCTTTGTGGAGTGTTACGACGTTGCCGTGGAAGAGGGCGCGACGGATCGCGAGGAGCCGGAAGGTTACAAGCACGAGTACAAATTCCGAATCGCGTCCATCCTGCCACGCACGGTATACGAGCCAAGCTCAACGACTACTATGGGAGACAAGATTGGACGGTCAGGAAACCTGATTGTAGAACCTGCATCAGTAGAATCGGAGCCAGAATCAGAGGAGGATGAGGATGAAGAGGAAGTGGTGAGCACGCTGTGATGGAATGGCGCGTGTGTTTGAGATGGATAGGAAGGCGTCGCATAGTGGTGAAGGATATTAGCTACTCGTTGATGGAAAGATTAGGCATGATAGACTGAGACACGTTGGAGGTGCGTGGTCATACACGTTAACCAATGGGGTTTCTAAGGAGGAGAAGGATTACAGCTAGAGGCAAGCCTTGAACAAGTAAGCATGGCACTGCCCATAGAAATTCAACTATTTAATAGTCAGGAGCAGCACGCCTTTGCAAAGTGGTGGCCTATGCTAATGTTAGTTAAGTTAAAGGTTGAGTTTGAGTAGCTATAACACACCAGGAGAAGATGAATGGAGATTGGAGATCACCCAAGTGCATGCAGCTCAAGATTCGGATGCTCCCGTCAGCGTTAGAACCAATTATTGAGCTAGATTTACCTACATTGTACGTACCTCGTCCCATGCTCCTCCTCGCACGCCATGGGCGAACGACACGCGTTCCCCCTCTCCTCATTACCGCCAATGATACTTCCGCTGGACAAGAGCGACTTGGCAGCCAAGGAAAGACTGAATCACGGTCATGTGGCAAGCGAAAGGGGTGGAGGAAACAGTGAACAGCGGAGGGGTTGATTGCGTAGGGCGATGAGGCTGTGCAACGGACTGCTAAAGCACCTTCATAAATAGACTGTGAGACGACGATAGGTGGCAGCGTGGGAGAAGAGTGATGGTATTATTCAAATGGAGAATGTGTTAAGAAACTAAAGGAAAGAATCTCTATTTGTTTAGCTTATATTTCCCCTTCCTTAGGTGTAATTCTTCTCTTTGTTAGACACCCTTGCTTCTCAACCACAGCAAGCATTTACACCTAACGACGGAAACCCTTGCTCACTTCCGCGGTTAGGTAACGGAGAGGAAAGAACGGTGACCTCTTCCTCTCGACTAAGTGGGCGGACTTGCCTTGAGTCTGTATCAACCCCTTCAAGCCTCAAGCGCGGACATTGGGGAGACCTGAACGCCGCCAGGTAATCTCCAATCTCCAATACGGAGTCGACTGCGCCAAGGAACAATCTATGCAATACAAGCAGCTTACCAACATCAGTCGAAGCTAAACACAAAGAGCAGCGTTGAAGAGCCAGCATACTATTACTTCTACTGTTCATGGGCAACAACCACCATCACTACCTATTGCTAATAAACATCGTGCGACAACAAATCCCCCCCCGGCCGTCTCCTTAATTACCGTATTCAACTCAACTCGGCCTGGACTCGGTGCCCAGGGATTCAGGCCCTTGTTTAGTATCTACCTACCTACGAATCCCTGACCAGTCGTGCTCCAGGCAGTCAATGCTCCAGCCGTAGAGATCAGACCAAGACCGAGCCTCCTCCCTCTGAAGCCCATCTCCCATTAGCGCTTCGTCATCCCGACAACATCTTCATTTCGAAGCATCGCCTCAACGGTTGTCTTGTCTTTCGGTGTGATCGGTCACTGTTTCTGTTCTTCTTCGTTCACCGAGTTTGTCAGACACTATCGGCCAATTAATCGCCTGTTTCCCCGTTTTCCCGTCGCCCTCAAGCGCCCACTGGCGCAAGCCCTACAGCAACCATGAAGTCAATGAAGGGGCTCAGCGTCAACAAGATGCTTGGAAGCATTAGGAAGAAGGCCAACCCGTCATCAAGCCGTACGTTGTCCTTCGCTCTTGCGCAAGAAGAAACGCCCTTGTGTCTTGGTAGCAATTTCGCAATCGCTGAGCATCGCAAGCCAGAACCCTACTGACAAGAATCGCTGCATTTACAGGTGCAGACATGGCTTCCGGAACCGTACCCGGCGCAACTCCCGAGGCTACAGCTTACACCAGCGTGGTATGTTTTCGCCATTTTCGCGTGAATCCCGCAGTATCGCCCAGACTACCATGTAATAGTCGTGCTGACCAGAGCTTAGACAGCATTCTGCGAGTCTGGAGGCAAAGCCGGCCAGGTAAGTGTCCAGCAACAGCTCGTTTGCCCCCTTTCCAAGACCCAGGCTAACATGCTGCGCCTTCGCCCTTTTCCACTAGAACGATGAAGTACTCTATCTCCCTCCCATCGTCGACGCAGCCGAATCCTCCCCCGGCGCAGCCTCAGAGTGCGCCCGAATTATCCGAAAGTATATATCACGAGATTACTACAGTCGACCCAAGTGGCAGATCAATGCCATCATGCTCATGCGCATCTTGACCGATAACCCTGGTCCCACGTTTACCCGTAACATTGATCAGAAGTTCGTCGATACTGTGCGGCACCTACTCAAGCATAACAAGAACTACGACGTGAACAAGAGCTTGATGGAGACATTGGAGGATTTCGAGAACACCAAGATGGATGACGAGAACTTGGCACTGCTTGTGTCTATGTGGAAGAAGGAAAAGAACAAGAGCTATCAAGCCTACGGCGTATGTTTCTCTTGCCACTTGCAGTAAAAATCTGAACATCTAACATGACTTGTAGCCCCCTCCAGGACAGATGGCTTCACCACACGCTTTCATGAGTCCTCATCCTCAATCTCAGTCTCGCTCGCAAAACTACTTTGCCAGGGACCACTCCAGCAAACGTCTCCCCGACCCTGTAGAGCTGGCAAGTCGGCTGGAGGAGGCCCGTACCACAGCCAAGCTTCTGGAGCAGGTTGTCATGAACACACAGCCAACCGAGATTATTGATAATGATCTTATCAAAGAGTTTGCGGACCGATGTTCCAGCGCTTCACGGAGTATCCAGGGGTACATGACAGCGGAGAACCCTTGCCCCGACAACGACACTATGGAGAGCCTCATCGACACGAATGAACAACTGCAGACTGCTCTAAACCAGCACAAGCGTGCTATCCTGAGCGCGCGGAAGCAGTTTGGTCTTGGGCTACCAACGAGTCCTGACGAGCCCACCGTGACACCCCCGATCAACGGGTTGAATAATCACCATGAGAGACTTGTAGACGATACGGCTTCTTCAGCCTCGGGCAACGCAAACTTCCCGAGCTACGATGCCACCTTGGCCGGCAAGGGGAAGAACACGGAGGTGTATCCCCCGCCCCCAAACCCACCTCCTGTCGGGCCGGTTGGCTCCATATCGAACAAGCCGATCCCCGAACCTTCGGAGGATCCGTTTGCTGATCCGTTCCGGGACCCTAACGCAGGCACATCAAGTCACGCCGGGTCCAGCGCACCCAACGAGTACGATGACAACCAGCGTCTTGCCTATGAACCATATCATCCTGGCTTCAGGCCACCTGAGAGCTATATCGGTCGTCAGGACAGTGCCATCGGCAAGGTCCACATGCACGGCGCCGGAGCCAGCACTCCAGCTGGCGAGCAGTCATCTCGGCAAAGACTGGATGAGGTCTCAGACGACGACGACATTTACGATGCGCCACCCAAGAGCAAGCAGCCCATGTATAGGTACTAGGAAGGGTCTGCCTTGACACCGGGGTGAAACGGCCGGGGTTCAGTCTCAATGCTGAGCACAGTTTTGCTCGGGCCATGAACTATTTGTGTCACGTTGTTGGAGGTTTGATCGATGAAGGATCAAAACGTAAAGGGTTTGGAAAAGAAGCTGAGGTTGCCATGAAATTCCTTGTATTTCGTTGTTAAGCATGAATTGGGTGGCCGGCATGGCGAAAGGACGGATTCCCATAGCGTCATCGTTTAGTATATCACACTGTTCTCGCTCACATGTATGCCCTGATGGTGAAATCTTTTGCAACGTTTTGGTATATGTTGCCGAGATTACAGGTCCTCATCTCAAGACAGTGTTGAGCATGGCCGTCTTTCTCGACTCCTATTCTAAACGTGTCGGAGAGAACTCTCTCACCTCAAGAGGCTCGATATGCATATGCAGTCACAGCCACGCCATCACTTACAAGCTTGTCGACCCGCGCATGGATGGGACACGACTCTCTCGTGGCACAGTCACACCAGAACGCAGAGACATGCTCGCGCGGTTCAGCCCTTTTGTTCCAGGCAACCGGGCCCAAGGGCAGTAAGACTCGGGCATAGGAAGAGGATCACCGGTAGCGGGTATGGATCGGATAGAAAATTCTTAAGCAGAGGGTCATGGTTGAGTTGAGCAAGTAGAGGAGGCGTAGGGTTTCGAAACGACATGAGGCAAGACTGGTACGGGGTTTCGAGGGATGAGGTTTCTTGTTACAAGAGTCGGGGTTTCATAGATGCTAAGACTCTAGGACTCGAGGTTGAGGCAGTTCCAAAGTGTTGAATATGCGAGTTCCCTCAAGTCTTTGTTCAAACGCCTTGTCCTAAGCAGGTCTCGAGTCTGACATGCCTCAGTCGTATACATAAGCGGAATGCGCTGCCTATACAACTAGTGGAGAAATAGCTATGTTTGATCGACCCAGATAAAAGGAATGACACGGTTGCCGTGTCGATCCGTGAAGCCTGGAGGGTAGTCGTACAACATTAGAGGGCAACGATAGCACAACAGCAAAGGGACAGCTTCAGGTAGATGAAGCTGGGGTTCGAACTACTCGAGTACTTTTGGGACACGGGTGATCGAGGAAGTTATGCTCTTCTTCTTGCCGAAGAATGATTCTTCGTGGGCCACTGTGATATGTAGATGGTCTGGAGCTATTAGTAGGGCTTGAACGGCTAACACGAGTAAAGTCATCGTTTTGGTGAAGCTTTGTTGCCGATGACAGAATATACCTAGAAGAGGATGCGTGAGATTCATAACACAAGTGATGAGGACTGTATCATGGGCTGTTTGTAGTAATAAAGAAGTTCCTATCCAGCCCCCTTTTCCCCAATAGAACCATTGAGACTGGTTATAGATAAATTTCACATATTTACTAACGCCTGATAAGTAGATACTAGGAGAAAAATACTAGGTAACAGTTAGAGGGTGTTAGGTAATATTAAATAATATTACACAAATATATAAGTTAACTAACTTATAAGTTATATAAATAATATAGCTACCGAAATATATCTCTTCCTACTTGAGAGATTAATAATTTTCCTAATTTATTTAAGCGTTTTTGGCTGTATTTATTAATGGGAAGGGTTTCCCTTTAATAAGAGGCGAATTCTGTATCGAGATGAGATGATGTAAGGTTAGGTAGTGACATGAAGTGAGGTTGCATGAGCTAAAATAGTTGCAGCTTCGGCCGAGATAGGCAGGCACGATGATGGTTCATGGTGTAGTGCATCGCACCTTCTAGCAAGAGATCTGGGAAACGTAACTCAACAGTTTTTTTCAGACGACAGGCATCAAGCCTCGAGTCAACCTCTTCCACTCTACAACATCAACCTTGTGCATGATTGACCATCATAACATTAATCCGCCCACCTTGCCGCTCTGGACGATTGGCTACGCTTTCTAAGAAAAGAAGAAAGAAAGAAAAAGGATCAGCAGCCGCGCTTAAACATACAGAGATTACAACTAAAAAGGATCCGACAAACGAAAGACCAATCGTATCTCAACACCAAACAATATCCTCAAAGATCCACATGAATTGAGAGCGCCCTCCCGCAAAATTCAACATTTTGAGCATAACAAAAAAAAACCACTGCATCAAACTCTCCCTCCAACAAGACAAAAGCCATGGCCCGCGCGCTGCGTTATCAATAATGAGAAAAGGAATGCCTGGACGAAGCTGCGTCCAACGCTTGCCCGCCCCTCAACAGGCTAGGTGGTCGATCGGGAAAGCGATTGGCTCCGGGAAGAAAGAAGACGCCACGGGCCAGTGCGGAAGGGGTCAGGTTTCCAGGGATCGGTTCAGGGATCACCAGTCTTGTTAAGTTGGGAGGACCCAGTCCAGTTGCCCGTTTCGGGACATTCTTGCGAACACATCGACTCCAAGTCTCCAGCAAACCACGATGCAACAGACTTTTTTTTTTCTTTCTCGGGCTCGTTTCTCAGTTACGCACATGGCCACAAAATGCCAGTGTACGCTACGAGAGACTGGTATTGTTCGGCTGGCTGTAACACACGGTTGGCCCATGCTACTCGACTCGAAATCCATATTTCATCCGCCCTCGCCCACTGGCAATGATGGTAACCCTGGCCCAGCGACTCTGTCGTTCATGTTTGGACGGGCATTGGATGTCATAGGCTAGGATGGAAGAATCCCTTGTCCCTTGCCACAAACTCCAACAATCATATTCACCGTCTTCTGTGGGCCTTGGCAGACAGTCATGTTGGACAGCTCCTCAGTCGTCACAACTACGAAACTGCTCGTGTTCACACATCTCGCAGTGCACATGTCTCTCGATTTGTCCAATATGGTGATCAGCCATGGCTTCTCGATGCAAGTTCTTCTTCCCTATCACAGACCCTGGTGTCTTCTTTCACCCTCCCCTAATTACCATCCGATGTGGCTTCAAGTCAGTCTCAATCTCTCTCTTTCTCTCCCTCCCCCACACACACTGACAACTCAGCATGTTTCCCCCCCTCATCTGTTTTTCTGTCTTTCTTAGAGAGGCTCATGCCGCCTCCACATAGCCCATACGTGCATCATATACGAATCACTTCGGCTGAATATGACTTCTCCACCTGATGCAATTTCATCTTGTCTTTCTTCTCTGCCTCTGCTGTCGACTGCCAATTACTCCCTGGTAGCATGTCTATAACCCTGCCCACCAAATAGCACAGCTCTTCCTTGCTTCCCTTCTACTACCTACCATCTTCCTGGTGGCCCGTTCCATCGTTCCCTTTCCCATCCCTTTACAAACTCAACTTCTCTCGGCTTGTCTTGTCTTATCCTGTCTTGTTTCGGCCATGCCTTGGATCTGCGTCTTCAGCCTGTTCCAGTTCGTCTCTGCTCTGTACTACCTACATCTCTCTTCTTCTAAGCAATAATCCCTCCATCATCCACCTATCCAACACACCCACCAATCCCATCTACACCAAAGCTACTCCAGGGTTCAAAGGTATCCATGCTGTAGCAATCAACGCCTCTCCACCCACCCCGCGTCCCTAGCAAACCCTACACCATCCCTGGTTCATGACCCTGACCAGATTCCGCCGCCTCGGGACTTATGCGTGTAGAGTACATGTCTCCATCCCTTGAAAGCACGCTACTTCAACATCCTTCATGACCATCCAAGCTTGTTTCGTTACTTTCACCTTTAGCAGTTTAGTGCGATTTCTGCCTATGCCAACGTCAGAGCTGTCGGATCTCATTCCCACCCGACTTACACATTCATACATACATACCTACATACCATCCCCGTATCTAGCCATACCATACCATACCATACCATACCATAATTACATACACACACACACACACACACACACACACACACACACATACATACATACATACATACATACATACTACGCACTTACATACATACACACGTCGACCCTTCGCTCATGTGGGCTCAGTGACACATCTTACCACTCCCACCTGTTGAATTACTTCTCTGCTTGACACCTTTCACCACGATGCAGTCTTCCACGCAACTTCTGTCCCCCTCACCCTCTGTCACCCTCTCTCTCCTAGCCCTTCCTTCAAATTCCCCTCAATCTCTCTGTCCCTCACTCCAGTGTCCTCCCCCCCCTCTAGTCAAATCCCGACGTATGGCCACTACCTCGAATACCACCTCGGCTCTGACCCTCTCTTTTGACGACCTAAGTTCAGAACTCGTTGCTCTTGTCTTTGAGCAGGTACGTGTATCACGAGCTGGCCAAGGTGCCGATCAGCCCCCGACTCGACTAGCTAGCTAATCGCTCCCTATCAATAGCTTCGGGATGTAGAACCCTCGTCGCTCCATTCAGTGCGCCTAGTCTCGACGAGGTTCAATGCGATAGCAACACCTATCGCTTACCAGCGTCTAACCCTAAACGGACGACTCGTTGCACCTGATTTTGAACCGAGCTATCCTCGTGCATTGCACAATATCTCCCTCTACACGAATCATGTGATTGTGCCCAGTAACCTCATTGCTCAGGGCATCACTTATCTTCTCCATCGCATCAGGAGATTGCAGTCCATCTGGTAGGCTATATTGCAACGATCCGACGATGAAATGCTAACTCTCCTATCAAGCTGGCGCTATGTCAACGATGACCCTCACCATGGTGGATTATGGCTTCCCTCAGACGTCCTCAACTTGGATGACGTTCGCTTTAGGAGTACGAAGCTCCGTGTCGAGAATCTTCCTATGTGCGACCTCGATAACCACCTCGACAATCACCTGTCAACCTCGTACACACAAGCTATCCCTCCCAAATATTTGACATCACTCAAGCTGGCCAGTCCTGCACCGGCGCTTTCTGCCAGGCTAGGCTCTTTAAAGCAGCTTCTTTTAGAATCTCCCGGACTTGAGACCTTGCACTATCAGGATCGAGGACAAGGTACGAGTTTTCGATTTACTCCTGGCGAGCGCATGCCAGCCTTTACAAACCTCCTCCTACGATCATACGACTGGAACCATTCTGCCGAAGACGTACGCAAACACTGGGACTTTTCTCAAATCCAGTCACTACAACTCGAGTCCGTCCCCATCTTCAACTTTCTTCGATCCGTCTCCTTTGACGACTTTGCAAATCTCCGTACCCTACGTGCCGAAGACTATAGCGCTCATCTGCCAGATATGCGAGAAGAAGCCACGAAAGGCTTATATGTATTGATCAAGAATCACACCAAAGCCCTACAAGTTCTAGACATTACCTGCCACACCCAATTGTTTCCCCTGGATGCCCTCATGGTGCATCGGCGCTCCCTGCAAGTTCTGCGACTTAGAGATCACGCTGGCTTCGCAGAGGACGACCAGCGATGCCCGACATTGTGGGTGGGCGATTTGGAGGTACTGGCGAGCCACCTCTTGTTTGTCCATACGCTCGAGGTCGATATGGATATTGCCATGTGCGATCCCGTCCGGTTCCTCCGAACAATCTGCAGGTTTCCAGCATTGCATACGCTGACGCTGCATGTGCAGACGGTCGTCCGACCGATGGGAATCATGCCCCCCGGCGCTGACAGCGACTATGAAGCGGCAATGGACACGTTCAGGAAGTTGATGCAAGGGAAACAACTGCACGGTAACTACACCTCGTGGAAGCGCATCGTCATCATTGTCGGGGGCTGGAGGCGTGTCATGGTGCGTCGACTCGGAAGCGCATGGCGAAGGCAGAACGAGATGGGTGTCTTTGCGGAACGGTGTTTTGTCCTCGAGAGGAGTGAAGAAGAGATTATGGGCGTGCGGGAGGAGATGTGTGTGGAAACTACCAGTCGCAGGGCCAGTCCTTCACCTTGAATCCTGGGGAAGACACGTCATTTGCACTGCCTACAAGCTGAACCAAGGCCGTCGAGGGGTCGAACCGGAGGCAGAAGATTGGTAAATGTTCCTTGTCAAGCATCCTGAGGACCTCCATCATCGCCAAGGAGCAATTTTTGGACAAGTACCAGCCTCGCCTACTACTATTCTCGACCACCCGTACAGGACCAAGCAATGAATGCTCAGGTTTCCCAAGAATAGCACCTCATCCACACCACGGTCCTCTACGGGGGAGCCTTGGCTGGACTGACGGCCACTAGTCAGCAAGCAACTGTCTGCGCTGTACATGACATGGGAGCTACGATAGTATTCCAAGGGAGCTGGCCAACGATTTGGAACGATCATACTTTGTTGCACAAGCATACACTGACGCGGCCTGTTTTTGGTACGGGAGTTGGTTCCATATGAGGGTACAAGTAGATAGTCACGCCGTAACGAATCATGACACATAATGACTGCAATGATTGAATGGGTGTCTCTTTGTGTTTCTACAGTGACATGGTCCCTTGGATCCCTTGTGCGATACAGGCCCGCGTCGAGGTAAATTGTTGAACATCGTACGGTAGGTAAATCCTTGGACGTCGTACGGTAGGGAATCCTTCTACGAATCGTGTGCCATAGGCAACGACCTAGGTCAGGGACCTTCAGCCCCTGGCACAGATGTGTATTAGCCCAGATGGACTTCGGCTATTCTCCCCCAAGAGACTCCTAGGCCGTCGTTGGCACACCATAATGTAAGCGTGAGGACCGCGATGGCCTTCGCCGGTGTGACTCTTTATGCAAACAGACCAGCTGGGAAACTCCTGGGGACTCTTGCTGGTTGGATTCCGAATAGAATTGTACCTGCTAGGCCGTCGACAGATACAAGACCAGAAGATAATGCCAGTCGTCGGTGTGTTGTTTGCGTACCAGTCACATCACATGTCTAGCGGCTACCAGCCATCGTCGAGCTTTTCTATACTTCTAGTTCTTTGGGTCTTGGACCTGGGTAGAATGCGAGGACAGCGAGGGCTGTGGCTCTCGGAGTGCAGAGACGTGATGCTCCATCATAGTGGGCAAAGACCCTGGTGTCTGCGGTGGTCTTTGGGACTCTCAACGCTCGTGGAGGGCCCAAACAGTCTTGTGGCTAATTCATTAGGAAACATGTGATCGGTCCAAGTAGGAGCCATATGCTTGTAGCAGTATTCTTGCTGATGCTTCTTGGGAGAGTGACAAGGTTCATCACGTCCTGAGGAGGACTGTTGTGGCGGCGGCATTAGCTCTTCTTCTTTGTTTGATTCTTTCTCCCTTGTTGTCGTGGTTCCCTCCATATTCGCACTCTGTCAGGGACTTTATTGCTCCAGTTCAAACAACCTGCAAGTTGCCCAGCTGTGAACTGGGCTCCCACGACCGCACGAGCAACGAGACAAGACAGCATATGTTCTCGTCGACGAGGATTCGAGACATTGCAGCTCAGAGTGCCCACTTTGACCGCTCTCGCTTAAGGATGGCCATCATATCTCGCGCTCAAATGGGACTAATGCGGCCAGCTATTGGGTCGGCCCGACGACCCGAGATGCTCTACCCCACTGTGTAAAGGCAAGCATTCCTTGAATGCATTCTTGACGGGAACAAGAAGTGAGATGTACATGTCGGTAAAAGCTTGGAGGAGCAAAAGGCAAGTTCAGAAAAGTGAGGGGATCGTCATGACATGTTTGCAAGGGGAAAGGTAGGGACGGGAAGGACGGCGGGACGCAGATGTGGGAAGAACCAACAGCGACAGGGATTTGGAGCTAGAGAGCAAGGGTTGGTGCTATCAATATCAAGTCCATGTGAATGCGTAGGAGGGCCAAAGGTATGAAATGGAATCTTTTCATCTTGAAATAGCTATCAGAGCATCCAACTCTGAAGACACAATCACTTGGTCATTCCAAACTTCGCAACTTGAGAGTAAAGGGGGGTTTATAACGGCAACAGAGAAACGAAGAGGTACAAGCAGCAGATCAAGGTTCCATCGCAAGCTAAGAGACCTGATTCAAGATCTGGAGTGTTTCGTACAGTACAGGGATGTACTAGAGTCTGGAAATATTTCCATCTCCCAAGAAGGAGTGTACGATGCAAAGGGTAGGATTGGGAAAACACCGAGACACAAAATTGAGTCAGAGGAGCCAGAGGGACACCAAGTCCAGACGAGTCGAATCAACCACTCTGTGTCATGGCGAAGCACTTGTCTCGCACTCGACTAATCATGTTCAACCTCCAAGGGACAAGTACGAAAGGAGGCATGGATCATGATGCCTCCTTTCATTGATACTGACCAGCATCTCTTGCCAGCATACTCAAGCTCGGCACTCCGGAAATCATATTCCATCGTAGTATTACATCGATCGGTAACAGCGACGTTCATTAGGCGGAAGAAAGGGCTGCGTTCTGTGATTCAAACATGTTGACTGGCTGCCATTCAGCGTAAGGGGTTGCTTGTAGCCAGGGACACTTGACACCTGCCGCTGCACTACTCGAGCTTCTGCGAACGTATGCATGCGTTCAGGAACAGTATGCCCGTCTGCATCTCGCTCGAATGCCTTTTTTCGAGGTAGAAGGGGGTTCTCAGAAGGAGTCGAAGGAGTCGTAGCGTCGGTGATGGTTCGAGAGATCTTGGGCGACAGAAATGTGGTCGACGATGAACTTTCTGCTCTGCGTAGGGGATTCTGATTGCAAAGAGATGGCGAACGCTCTTTGCCCTTTTCCCGTCCGTTGTGCTCAGGGGAAGGATGGCATGTAGAATCTGCTAGTTACTGTCACCGATATCGCTTATCAGTATTAGCAAAGAGTAGACAACGGTAGTAATAGCATCTTGCCACTGACATGCTTGTCACGTAGAGAGTTAGAGATGATCTCCGGAAGCGTCGAATCTGCGCTTGTAGTTGCTTGTCACTATAGTAGATGTCACGACGTCGATCCAGCCACAGAGCCTGAAGAGACCCTGCATAAAGACGCAGACAACTAGGGAACTTCCCACGGCCGTTCTCAGCAGTACAACCTCGTCTTCTTTCCAGCAGTCGATGCTTCTTGACAAGATAAAGACATCTCTGAGGATTCTGCAGGGATGAGAGACTCCCATGACGCGATATATGTGACGAGCTATCCGAAAGCAGCGTTCAAAACCTAGTGCTAGTCACGAACCACTTCAATACTAGGAACTCGTGTCGAGAGCACACAACCAAGATGACCGAACCAGTGGCGTCAGTCACTGACTATCCTTCCACAAAGTGTCCCCTTGGCCGCAACCGCAACCCACTTGGATTGTCTAGTTCCCGAGTCCGCTGCTTCTGTGGTCAACGTCCGTATCCTCTTGCCTGCTAGTGTCACGACGGATGAGTAGATGGAAACGGGGACGACGGTGATGCCGAGGCGGTGTTTCAGGGG
>JABFEV010002075.1:0-10603 GCA_013618395.1 Fusarium domesticum
GGGCTTTTTGTTTACAACTAAAGAACAAACCCCGTACCACCCCCCCGCATCTTTCAAAAGTTCCCTTTTTATTTCGCCCAATGCTACTTCTTATCTTTCTCCTTCCTATCCCGACACATCGCGGGCCTAGCAAAGCTTATACTGACAGCAATCCCTGACGTTATCCAAGGATACCTCTATAACTCAATGTGGTAGGTAGGAGAGTGGAAGAGCGTATGTTTGGTCTGGTGATCTAGACGAGGGGAAGTGTTTTTGGTTCGGACCTGCTTGATTGGAGAAAGAGGTGATCGTCTTTATGTGAAAGGTTTCCCTGCTTTTGTTGTGAAACGACGTGTGAGGTCGTAGTGACGAGCCGATCATTGGCATTTTTCTTATAAGTCACCTATCCCCCCCTTCAAAAACTCTCGTTTCAACCCATCTCGGTCCATCCTCCTCAAGACTCTTCACCCCCTCATCCCCATCACAATGAAGCTCGCCCTCCTCACATTTGCCCTGTCGGCCTCGGCCTGTCTCCTCCCCTCGGACAGAGTGCCCCGATCACAGCGCCGTGACAACCACTTCGGTCCCGTCCTCTCAACTCGTCAGACACGCGTGGACTTTCCCATCGGCATTGGTGACCGTTTCGACAACGGGAAAAAGGTGCCTCAGGGGCTCTCCACAAAGGACCGCGATCTCGAGTCCATCCTTACACCCAAGGAGGTCACGTCTGCTCTTAAAGGCCTGGCAGCTAGCTTCGACAATGATGTCAAGCTCATCAAGCCGCCTTTCAAAACCCACGAGGGCGCTCAGATCTTAGGCGCTGCTATTGGAAAGGATCCTAAGCTTCTCATCATCAGTGGTGTTCATGCCCGTGAGCGTGGCGGTCCTGATAACGTGCTCTACTTCCTTTCCGATCTTCTCCACGCCAAGAAGAACAAGAAAGGTCTCAAGTACGGAAAAACAACATATACCGCATCGCAGGTCCGCAAGGCTCTCGAGGGCGGCATTGTTATTCTCCCTCTTGTCAACCCCGACGGTGTGGCGTACGATCAAAAGACGAGCTCATGCTGGCGTAAGAACCGTAACCCCAAAAGCGCTTCTGGAAAAGACGACGTTGGTATCGACATCAACAGAAACTACGACTTCCTCTGGGACTACGAGAACGTTTTCAGTCCCGACGCGGATCTCTGGGCCGTTGGCTCCGACGATCCCGCCAGTGAGGTCTTCCACGGCCTGGAACCTGCTTCCGAGCCCGAGACCAAGAGCGTGGTTTGGACGATGGACGCCTACAAGGGACTGACGTGGTTCGTCGACCTCCATTCCTTCGGAGGAAGCGTTCTATACGCCTGGGGTGACGACAACGCCCAGACCAAGGAGCCCGGTCAGAGCTTCGCCAACAAAAAGTACGACGGTCGTCGAGGCGTAACTGGTGATGACGAGCCCCCCAAGACAGCCTACAAGGAGTACATCAAAGCCGACGACCTCCGTGGCCAGATCAGCCTTGCCAACAAGATGAAGGCGGCTATGGAAAAGGCCGGAAAGACCGTGTACGAGGTGATGGAGAGCGTAGGCCTGTATCCTACGTCGGGGGGCAGCACCGACTACGCTCTTGGTCGGTACTACGGTAAGAAGTGCGGCACGAGTAAGCTGCAGGGCTTCACTATTGAGTTTGGCGAGGAGAGCGGTTCGCCTTCGTGTCCTTTCTACCCTACCAAGGAGCAGTACCATGAGTGGATGAGACAGGTCGGTAGTGGGCTGATGGAGGTTGCCCTCAAGGCGTCTGGTGCCAGGGTTGAGAGACGCAAGTGTTGAGTTGGTTATGAGTGGATGATCAGATAGTGATGAGTTATGGATGATCCAGTTAGTTATGATGCAAGATATGTATGTCATGAACGCATCTGACCTTATACATTCACGTCCAGGTTCCAAAATATGAGTGACAAAGGGGCATTTTCTGGAGTTTGGAATATATACACAGCACGCGCCCCCTCCCAACCACGAAGCAAAAATCCTTTTCTGTCCGCGGCTCTCTCGCTCTCGCCACTCTCATTCAGTTTATGCTGCCCTTTTCCACCAAAAAAAAAAAAAAAAAGTCTCTGTTGCTACAACCTGACGTCTTAATGAACCCGCGACGACACACAAAAATAAAAGAAAAAAACCTCTTCAAACATGTTCCAGTAGAGGCCATTTTGGCCTCTTTCTCCCTCTTTGCTTGTGCTCTGTCTTTTACCTGTATGGCGAGTCGGCGTTGATGACGGCTTGGAGCTCAGGTTCCCACTTGTCTCCGTTGGAGAGAAGTTTCTCTGTTGAAAGGTATTAGCCGGCAACACTTGAGTGATGTCGGGGAGCACAAATGTGCCAATCAACCGTCTTGGTAGATAGACACGTTAATAAAAAAAAACATACCCTTGTTGTACAACAACTCCTCTCTCGTCTCAGTAGCATACTCGGCGTTGGGGCTCTCGACGATGGCGTCGACGGGGCAAGACTCCTGGCAGAAACCGCAGTAGATACATTTGGTCATGTCGATATCGTATTTGGTCGTTCGGCGAGAACCATCAGCTCGCTCCTCGGCCTCAATGGTGATAGCCTGAGCGGGGCAGACCTGTTGGTGCAGGGGTCAGCAACTTTTGACATCCGGGTAGATTTTGGTATGGGTAAACTTACGGCCTCACAAAGCTTGCAGGCAATGCATCGCTCCTCACCAGAGGGGTATCGTCGAAGGGCGTGCTCGCCACGGAATCGAGGCGAGATGGGGCCCTAGGGTATGGGTTAGTTGGTTCCTAGCTTGGAAGGGCTGGCCATTGCGGCTCCATTTCTAGCATACCTTCTCGAAAGGGTAGTAGATGGTGTAGCTGTTCCCTCGTCAACATTTTCTACAAGTATCCCTCGCAAATTGGCCAAACATACGGTGGTCGGAAGTACTGCTCCATCAGCACGTACATTCCCCTCGCCATCTCAGTCATGAGGAAAAACTTGCCCATGCGGTCAAGCGTGCTCTCCTTGTCCCAAGTCCACTGCACACGCTGGCTCTGTCGGAAGTTGGCGGGAGGAGGACCGTTGGGGGTAGCGTATCCTCGCTGCTGGGTGAGGAGGGCCCTTGCGGCCACGACGGAGCTCGAGGCCGAGCCCGAGAGCTGTCGTCGCGCGAGCATGGCTGTTGTGGCCTGAAGAGCCGGGGTCATCACGAATATGTTGCCGATGCGGGTGACGAGGTCGGGAGAGGATTCGGTCGGGGAGGACGAGGGCAATTGAGGCGAGATCAATTGGGCGGATTGGAGGGCGTGAGGCGAGGAATTGACGTGATGGATGTTGTCGGCTAGGGAAAGTTGCTCAAGCGGGAATATGGGGATTACAATACTGGGGATATGATTGGCGGTTGAGCTACTCGTGATCTGGCACGTGACCTATCAGAGAAGAGGCATAGCATCATCAGACATCACCACTTTCTTCAATCGCCACGCGAATAACCATCATTCATTTACAATAAGCTCACAGTTTTGCATTATAACCAACTGACTAAAATACACGCTTCAAAGCACTATGCATCATATCCTGTCCTATTTGTTCGTTACATACATTATATCCCCATTACGGCTATGCAACCCTTAACACCAGCACAAACAGCCAAAGTATTGTGAACCCTAACCAAACACCCTTAACTCCTGGTAAATATCGCCTGAAGTGAAATGACGCGGCTCAAAGAATTATGTCACTAGAAGATCTTCTCCCAAGTTCCCCACCATAGACCCATGTTGGCTGCAATAAGTAGATCCAGCATCTTCAGACCATCTGGATAGATGATGAGCTTTCCAAGCTTGGCTCGTTTGCCACGGTTACCTCCGCCAGCTTTTTCCTTTCCAAGGTTCAGGTCGAATGGCGAAACTGTACCGTCGTCGTCGTCACTACCATCGCTCCGGCCATCACGACGGAGGAGCTTGTTGAAGTGCCCCTGGAGCTGGTTCTTGACTTCCTCTCGTCCCTCGGGTGTTTTGAAGAACTCGGCTGTCGGGAGGTTGAAGCGTAGCTCACTGACGGCCATAGGTCCTCCCTGGATCTGGCTTGGGTTTCCGGTATCTGTGAGTGGACTGACTAATATCTTCTCATCGTGCAAGACGTGATAGCAGCGCAAGCTTCGACCGGTAGAATTAGTACGGAACTCGCATCTTCCGTTCCAGGGACTTGTGAAGATGTAGCCGCGAGGTTTCATTCCGGGACCAGGCTGAAGGGAAATTTGTGATTGGTTATCGACTGGGGACACAGGTGAACCGACCGAATCCACCGAGCCAGCACTTCCTTGACGACCGTGACCGTTGCCGCGACCGAAACCATCTTGTTCAACACGATTGAGCTTCTCACGCCAATTGAAAGCCCAACTCTTGGAGTAGCCCATAAGACACTGCCTCGAGAGCACAGCGCCACCTTCTCTAGACATGGTAGCATCTGTAGAGTCGCCAGGACCAGCATCGAAGCTCCTTCTTGCAGGCATGGCGCGAAACTTTCCGTAACCGAGAGTCTCAATCTGAACATGGATAGGGGGGTTTGTAGTGCCCGCCGATTGCGTGACTGGTGGGACAGAAGTGAAGACTGGATTTGTCCCATCTTGTTCGGGCAGCGGCGCTTCGGATTGATAGGAGAAGACGTGTCCAACGTTCCACTGCATTCCTGTGCTTGGCTCGCGGCGTATGAGAGCCAGAGTAAATGGGTTCTTGAATTGACCTTCTACAGGCTTTCTCGGTGACGGGGATCGGCTGGGAGCAGGTCGTCTCGTGGGGACCTGAGATGCTGTGGTCATTTGACCGAAACCGGTCACGGTTTGATATGGACCGCTCTGTGCAGGGTGATGGACGTTGTGGCGACCAGGAGGAGGGCTCGATAATGGTCTGGGACCGAGTGGCTTTCTCGTCATAGGGGCCTGCAGTTCGGGTACCGGTCGGGGTGGTAAATGAGGTGTAGGCTCATCCAGGCCTGAGCCATGGCCAGGCCATGACGGCGTCACTCGGGTAGCATCGTAGTTTGCGTTCACGGAGCGACCTCGACGACGTGTGGATTCGTGGAACTCGTTTCCAAATGTAGGGACGGACAGACGATCGAGACCTGCAGTAGTCGAAGGCGCTCCGACGGGTTTTCTGCGGATGTTTCTGATAGAAGAGTTCTCGTCGCTCGACGATCGATGGCCGTCGTCTCGAACGGTAGGAGGGTGGGGGGGATCTGATGAAGGGGCTTCGAGGTGTACGTAGTAAAGACAGTTGGCGATGTCTTCACTAGTGACGTTTTTGAGTTGAGGTTTAAAGGGGGAGAGAATGATGTCTGGGGGAAGTTGTTAGCGACATCGATTAAGGTCATAATCTGGGCAATGTCTCGCCTCTTGTTCCAGGGACTCGAGAAATGTAAAGAATTAAAGGGTCTTGTCTCTCTTGGGCTGGGTTGACAGGGTACTGAGGCGGATTTGCCGCAAGATGGTTAATGGAAGCTAGAGAGCGAGCCTCCATGTTGTGGTGAAAAGGGATACAAGATCGAAATAGGCAAAAAGATTCCGAATTTCGAGTGAGGATCGGGCCGGACGTGGGGGAGGGGGGATGGTGGAGTCTTATTTGTTGAACTTGATGATGGGGGGAGATGACAGCTTTGTGAAGGAGGCCTCGAAAGAGAAGGTGTGGCGAAGTCTGATACGTAAGATGGGAAGATCAAAATATGGGATCAAGAGACGACAAAGACGGTCTTTGAGGAAAGTAAGTGGGCAGATAAAATCTTGGCAAAATAAAGAACAAAATAAAATAAATGAAAGGTTTCGGACGGTAGCCTTGCGTTACGATGTTACCCCAGGGAATCCTATAGTAGCACTTTTTTCCTCTTCTCTCCATTCTCACCGGCATTTGCTCACTAGAGACACATGCGAGAACTAGAAATGGACAAGATAGAAACGCCTTCAACGTCAGCTGGCGGGGGTTGTAAACGGTAGGGGATACAAAGTGGTTCTACATGCCTTGCTTTTCTTTCATTTGTTTAATATGCAAGATTTGCTATTTCTTTTATTCTCAAGACTAAATGTATTGTCATTTTCTTTCACACTTTAATTCTCCTTATGAGATTCTCCAATTTCACAGCTGTGGTTTACGTGGGGATGGGTCCCCGCCACGCACTGCCGACGTCACTCAGCAGAACAAGGGTCCAGGCCCATATAAAGAAAAGGTAAGCCAGTCACAATTCAGCCCCAGGTATCCAATCTAATAATAGGACCATTACTATGGTACACATATCCTGTGGTGTACGAAGTAGTAACGTGTCAGTTACAAATGCCCCTACCTTTTCACGATTTAATCTCTATAGGACTAGAGGTATATAAAGAGACTCTAAATATACCTCATAAATAATTTATATATAAACTTCTATATAAATTATTTTATTAATTGGTATAGTATTCTAAGAAATACCTAACTAGATACCTGCTGTTATTAATGCATATAATAATACTACTTTTATTAGTAAAGATAATAATTGCTGTAAATAGGTAGCTGATTTTACCTGCCGGCCGACCGTCCCTTTACCAAAGGAGCAAGACTATAGCTGTTGAATACTAACAATGATAGAATCTTATGCAAGCAGATGTCATTACAACTAGATCTTGCATATACATAAGGAAGGACTAAAAAGGAAACCTTTGCGGCAAGGTTACGGCACTTTCACGGACCTATGCAAGGTTATACCTAATTATACGGGATATCTCAAGTATATAAAGAAGAGTCTGTCTAGGATAATTAGATTAGAACCAGAACATTGATTAATTGACCAAATGGATCAGTCTCGTCAAGGGTAATTCCAAATCGCTTCCCTCTTACTATCTGACAATAGTAGGTAGTGCTGGCCAAGACCCTTTCTACATAGCAATAGCCACTACACGACTCAAACACCAGTCGGATACGCCTCACAATCTACTGTAGCGGTTCCGTACACGTACTCTGTGCCCCCGCATCCGCCAGCACACGTCCCGTCACAGGCATAGCTGGTTGTCACCGTCGGTACTGCCGCTGGACATCCACACTTTGACTCGATAGTCGAGTACTCCATACACATTGGCATCATACATGTTGAACAGCGTCCCAGCACAGAGATCACAGTCGGGCACTCCGGCCTGGTGGTGGTAGTAGGTTGAGGTTCTCCGTAGCTGGACACGTAGACGTATGAAGTGGATGCGCACCCGTCAGGGCATGTCTTGTCTTCGCACAGGTATGATGTTGTTTTGGTGCTTATTTTCGGTGGGCATGATGCTGCGTTTGAGATTGTGGAAATGGCGAGGCATTCTTTGAGGGGACAGGTTGAGCAGACATCGGCTGTGCAGGTGACGGTAGGACAGCCACTGGGACAGCCGTCTGCGTGTGAAAAGGGCGCCCTGTGTAATGGTCAGCTTGGCGAGGTGAGTTCTGGGTGTAGATTCTTACTGAGCCAACAGTATAAAGCTAAGCTGCTTGATTAGAAACCACATGTTGCCCATGTCTTAAAAGTCTCCAAGCAAGTGTTGCGGTTGAGTGAAGTGAGTTAACAGACAATTTAGTGATAAAAAAGCTCAATTTGTCAATGATGTCATGCCTTGTCATAAAAAAAAAACCCCTGGACTTGAAGACCAACACCAGCTACTTATACCTATTCTCCTCATCGCGTCTCGCCTCGTTCCCGTATCTGGTGCATCTCTGTCTCCCGCACAACCGACCGTGTGTAACTCTCCATCCGACACAAACAAGAAGTAAAAGTCCCGTTTGGCGAGAGATGAAGCGAATTGCTGGATTGGAAGGTGAGTGACATTTATGGTGAGAGGAATGGTATGGTAAAGGTAAGTTGAAGGGCACGATGTGATACTGTTGACCAATATCGGTCAGTAACGTTGACCAGAACTGAACATGGTTGAGGTGTAGGTATACATGGTCAAAGACGAGTTTGACTGCAGAAATACTCGCATTCAGACGTTTGGTAAACACATTGGCTACATGTCCTCCATCATCTAGTAATCTATACCTAGTACACTCACTTACATCACTCCCCCTTCTCCCCCTTCTCCCTCTTCCACTCCTCAACAACCCTTCCAACAACCTCGTCAAGGTCCTCATCCTCCAACCCCAACTCCTTCATCGCGAATCCTTCCTGCTTCGTCCAGTCCGCATCCAGCGTCCCCAGAACAAACACAATCTCCTCCATCGTCTCTTTGCTGTACTCGACCGCCAGCTTGCGCTCCTGCCGCTCAATAAAAGCCTTGCTGTCGACCGTCTCGCGCGTCCACGTCTTGCCCGTGGCTTTTTCTAGCGAGGCCAGAACCTCGAGCTGGGTCTTGCTGAAGCTTTGGATGTAGAGGAGCCGGTTGCGTGTTGTGTCGGGGCGTTTTAGGACGGCGACGAGGGCTTCTCCTACGCGGCGGAGAGTGGCGGCTGAGGCGGGCACGTCGCCCTTGTCGAGAATGGTAGCGGTGCTCTTCTCAAGATCAAAGTGTAGTAGGCCGTCTCGAATACCATAGTCGAAGAAGTGGCCGCACACAAGAGCCGTCCACGAGAAGTCCGGCGTGACAGCCGCGATTTCCTCACACTTCTTCCTCACGAGATCCTTATCACGGTACAGCTTCAGCAGCCTCTGCGCCTCAGGACTCCCCGCATCACAGCTCCCAAAGTCGGCGGGGACGAAGCGCTTGACGCCTGCCTTTGCCGAGGCCTCGACAAGGCTGAGATGCTGGGACACGTCCTTGAGGGGGAACGAGGCGATGACGACGTCCTGGCCTTGAAGAGCGGGGATGAGGTCCTCTACGGACATGGAGTCCGGGATGGTGATGTGGGAGACAGAGGAGTCGTAGGGGGTTGTAGATTTGGATGAGGCTCGTTTGGCGACAGAGATGGTGAAGCTTTTGGAGGAGACGAGTTCGGAGAGGAGAAAGGTGCCTAGATTGCCGGTTGCACCGACGAGACAGACTTTTTGGAGAGACATGTTGCTGTTGTAAGTGAGTATGAAGCGTGGATGGTGTTGATGGTTGACTGTGGACGGTTAACTTGCAATGACCATGGCGGGGTAGAAAGCTATTAATCAACTGGGCGAATGCGGGGTATACAAATGCACTCATGCAGTCAATAATCAACAGATATGATTTTATTGTCGTGTTTACATGGTTTAAACTGTTCAGAAGCGTTCCGTCACGGGGGAAGCTCCACGTCGGATCAACGCTCCGATGTAGGAGGACCGGGAATACATTCCGACTGTGGATTTCCATCTAGTAGCGTATCATGCTAGTATATTTCTGAAGGAAATCTATCGCCAGACTTGCTCGAGGCTCTATCGGCTCCGAAGTCTAGTTACTGCCCCGGACGGGAGATCCACACGGCCGGTTGACGGGGTCCATATCACGGAGTCCATATCACGGCTTACACTCGGGGAGGATATCTGGAGCATGCCGTTGGACAGCCCTGTATTATTATTATGCGGAGGATGGGTCCCTCACGTGTTATTAACGGGTTGAGTCCTTGAAATCCGCCTCGGCATAGTTATCTCCAGAGTGAATGTTTAATTCATGTTATAGGGAGCCATGGTCATTTTACGTGGAATCATGGCTATACAAGGTAACTAGAGTCACTCATACCAAGTCCTCTTTACTACAGCTTCCACCACCACAAAACAGCCATGACAAGCTTGATGTCCTTATTAACAATGCTGGTATGTGAGCCTGCCAGAGGAGACAAGCACAGACGCTGATGGTTTTATAGGAGCTAATTTTGGTCGTCTCTTCGAACAAGATGTTTGTTTCCAACTCTAGAGATTTGTTTAACAAGTCCTACAACGTCAATGTCTCAGGCACACATGCCATGAACAGCAGTGTTCACCCCTCGTCTAAACACCTCCTCCTCCCCATGCCTTGCATTCGTCACATCCGACCTATCCAGCCTCCACAACTCATCACCTGCTGAGAGGCGACGGGGGGTGAGGGTTTGGCGCGCGAGTCCTGGGTTTCTGGCGACGGGGCTGGGGTATGCCTGAGCTTCTGAAGAAGGCTGGGGCGGGGCATCCGAGGGTTGAGGGGGAGTTGGTGGTGAGGGTTGTGAACGGGGAGAGGGATGAGGATATCGGAAAGGTTGTTTCACAGGAGGGAGTTCATCAGTGGTAGGGTGATGACCAAGACCAAATGTCATGACATAGATGAAATGATAGTATTCACTTCCGTAACAAGACCACTCCACATTGTGTAACATCCAGCATTCAGCACCCGCCGCAGACCAGCCGTTCGGGTAATGTCTCAGACGCCCACCACATGAATGGCCGCCCGCCGACTGGAACGCGGTATTGCGTACCTGAATATTCCAAGGTGGCTATATAGCGATAGACGCGGCGGGAATCATATCTCGTAAAGCCTGAGGGAAGAGGATGAGGGTATATATTGAGATGAGTCGTCTTTCGATATAAACCCCTTTCCCATTATCCAACAAACAAGTATCAAGGCAGACATTCATTCACCTGATCATTTGCAAACATCTTTGAGAATACCACTCAGCCAACTCCCCTTTCTACTCATCTACAGCCATCACAATGCCTCACATAGCTCTCCTAGCCCTCACCCTCCTCACCTTAACTCTCACCCTCTCCCAACCCATCCCCACCC
>JABFEV010002085.1:0-15852 GCA_013618395.1 Fusarium domesticum
ATTTAACTCCCTTCAACACTGGCATTTCAAGTCTATTCAGTCGTCTCATCATATACGGTGTGCTGCTCCTCATGCTCAATTCCAACAAACTTGTACTCATCGCTGTGATCCATTCACAATAGCTTGGAACTTATCCAACACCTCCTTGTCCACGTTGGCAGCCCACTGCTCATGGAACGCTGCTTCACCGCCAACCCTGCTGACGAGATCCTGCAGACGCCCCTTGACAAAGCCCGTCGCGTGCACCGTGTGAACCGGATCCTTGGCCGATCCCTCGCGCTCGGCAATGATCTTTGGGGTATCATATTCGGCCGCCTCAACGGGCCCCCAGATGAGTGTGTCGGTGCCGTTGACTACGCCGTCCTGCAACTCCGCAATCACGTTGATCCACATATCAAAGTAGTCCTGGAGCTTACCCAGCACAAGCTCCTGCATCGGGGAGGGTAGCTCGAGCAATCGAGTCAACCCGAGCAGGTACAGCTTCTGTCGCTCGATGTGATCCATGCTGGAGAGGTGAGAGAACCACTCTGAGGCTAGCCAGCCCCAGACTTGGTCAAGTGAGCCCATGCTGGTCAGCATCTGTGCAAAGAGAGTTGGCTCAGCCAACGCCAGCCGAGAAAGAATGGCAAAGTAGTCTCCCTCAGTCACAGTGTTGAGCTTGCTGACCTTTCGGTTTGGACCGGTGGTCTGATGTGCCTCCCACGTATCATGTAGGTTTTCAAGAATCTTCTTCATAAACCCAATTTCAACCATGTCTTGCAGAATCACCGACACCCCGGTAGAACCTCCAAGCTCCACCGCAGCCCTGATGAGGTTCTCGATACAAACAGTTCCGAGCCGTACGTGCTCTCGGCTTTTTGAATCCAAAACTCCCGAGAGAGCGTTCAGGGTCGGTCGTCGCAGCCCATCCTCAAGCACTGATGAAGGCGCTAGGAGAATGTACGATTCAACAACTGACAAGGCCGATGATGTCGTCTCACTGTGATATTCCAGAAGTGGTAGCGCTAGCCTAGCCAGGCCAACAATCTCGGGTGCTAGAGGGGCATTACTCTGCATCAGGATAGCATCCCACAGCTCCAGAGACTCGTCGATGAGGTGGATGTGCAGATCCGACTCTGCACGAGCAGCTTCAGACAATAGAGGCACCATGAAGTGCTGATATCGCTGAGAATTGCTGCCCATGCTCATAACGAGGGCGGCAAAGATGGCGATCACAGCCTGCTTGATCATGTACTCTTCCGCACCAGAGCTCCCCCATATGGCAGGCAAGGCGGTCATGAGCTGATCTCCGAATTGCGCCACTTGCTCCTCCATTCGGGTTACTAGAATGCGGATAGACTCAAGAATGGCCAGCTTGGTCTCATCCACATCGACACCCTCGATAAGACTGATGAGCTGTGACAGTACGTCGGCCGTGTATGGCAAGAACGCTTCAACGCTGAAGCCGAGCTCATCGACAATCCATCGTAGTTGTCTTGCCGCTGTGATCCGCACGACAAGGTCGTTAGTCTGATCGTCGGGGTTAAGGAAATGCCGGAAAATCTGGTACACGATGGGTCGACTCGCATCCTCTAGCTTCACAGGCGCCCACTGGCTAATGAGGATTGCGATTCGACGACGTAGCACCTTACAGAGGCCGCCTTGCTGCTGCGCATCGTTGACTATCGTCGAAGCTAGCAGCGCGTCGAAATCGAAGAACTGGAAGACGTGGGCAGAGGCGAGGCCCATGGCTGTATAGACAGCTTCCTTGGTGGCAATGTCGGCTTGAGGATCTTGGGCCGTCTGGAAATACTCTAGCAGCGGCGGCACCAGCAAATCTTTGTAGTTTGTGAGAAGGTCCAGGAACAGTTTCTCGGCGCAAGGACGAACCTCCCATTCATAGGCACTCCCCTCGCTCTGCTCCTGTTGCTCCCACTCCTCTGGATCCTCCTCCCAAGCGTCCAGATCCGCTTTACGGAAGACAAACAGATGGGTAATGATAGATCTTACAATCTGGACCACAAGATCAGATGTGAGTAGCTCGGATTTGATAAAAGCTCTGGCCTGATCTTGCTCAGCCCTGGTCTCGGCAGTCCGATACTTGAATGACAGGGTGTGCTGGAAAGCAATCCTGACACACGCTCTCAGCAGCAAAAGACCCTTGAGTGCCAGCCTCTCGAGTAAGGGTCCTTCAACCTTGGACTTGGCGGTGCCTGGTTCTCCGGAGCCTTGTCGGATGCCACCAGACTTGTCAAAGACCTCGGCAAACTTGGCGACAAGATCCCAGTATGCGTGCACTAAAGATAGCGAATTTGGCAAAAAGGCAAAGCTTGCTGCGTGCTGCTCGGCTATGTCGATGTGCATCTTGGTAAACTGGAGGAGATGCTTGCCAACGACATCCTGATACTGGGCTGGCACGTTTGAATCGTGGCTCACAAAGCCTAGCAACTGACCGAACTGGTTCTGCGACATGGTCCAGAACTGCTCAACCGCCTTGTCAGCATGTGGACGTTCGTATCCAGAGACGACCAGCCGACGCAGGGTCCTCAGGGCAAGAAGGCTGTTAAGCATGGCCATGTCTGCCTCATCGCTGTTGCCTTGGCCACTACCAAGGTAATTCACCCAAATTGACGACTTTTCGGCATAGATCTCAGTCAACACATGGACTATTTCGGGCGTGACGGATTGCAGGGCGGTCTGGGAACTTCTCATTCGCGCAGTTCCAAGCTCTTTGATCACCCGCAACGAGATCTGCAAGAGACCGCGGAGGTGTTTCTGGTTTCCGGTTCGTGAGGAGCGCAGAAGCTCGGTGATGTTGCCGAGAGCGTCTGGCCACTCATTAGGGAACTCACTCCGGACAACTCTGGCTACGACAAGGGCATTGTGCAATGCGAGGTTTGACTCTTCCTCCTCGACTGTTCCTTGAAACAAGCGCGCGCGGATGACATCCTTCTCGTCTGGTTTGATGCTGTTCTTGACGTTTGCGTGTAATCGCCAATATCGATCGATGCCGTTTTTGAGCTGGATAACAGCGAGGAAACGGACATTAACGGGGACAGACTTGTCAAGATATATGGTCTGGGAGAGTCAGAGAAAGCGTACGTGGAGCCAGCAGTAATGCTCCCTTACCTGCAACGAGGAATAATACCCCGATTGAGTCTCCCATGATGTGAGCTGCTGACCAGCGCTCTGTCGTTGAGCGTAATCAGAAGAAGTAGCGGATTGGAGCGCCTGGCAGAGCGCCTGTACGGTCAGCGGATTCGCATCGCCAGGAACTTCAATGGCGAAGCTCATGGTTGTGACCGGCAGGGCCGGTTTCTCGAAAAGCCGCGAGAGTTGTCGGATAGTGTGACTGCAGGTGAGGGAGGATTCAGAGCGGTACTAGAGGTGGGCTTTGCTGGCGAAGCAGAGCAATAAAGATTGGCTTGTGGAATTTGGTGATGTTCTAGGTAAGGCAGCACAGTTGTTGCTGTGGTGGGGTTCCAAGATGGAATACCTGGGCTCCTGGGGCCTGGAGGAGGGGTAAATTTTATACGGGTGCCACCAACGGTCTCAATAATCACGTTGGACAGACACGGCACTGGAATCCAAGGTTTGCTTTTGAGGGTCTGGCCAGAATGAAGAGATTTTGGGTGAAAGAAAAGAGTAAGATCGATAATCACTCTTCTCTGGTAGATGTTTGCTCCCTAAACCTGGCGATAGTTGCGAGTGCATTCTCTGTGCTTGCCCGTTGTCCACTGGTGATGCCTACGACTTCTTCGGCCCTGCACTACTTAAGCTCCAAAATCTTTAGGGTCCAGGTACTCCAACAATGCGCTCTCAAGGTTGTGGTTTTAAGACAGGATGTTAGTTTCTCTTAGACCTCGTTTTAATTTGTCTCCGTCTAAGTAACTTAGCTAAAGACGTTCTATCTTCATATTTGCACGGGTTGAACTTATTTCTAATCCTCTTAATACAAGATATCATTGTCCATGCCATGGCCCAAGAATAGCAGGGGACCGCCCTGGTTTCCAGCACTCGAGCGCTAAACTGTTTACAGTAACGAGCTCGAATGAATTAAAACAACTTCGATCAATTTCTCGATGGTGGACATGTGTTTGCTTTCCACCGATTGCAAACACCATTCACCATGATTCGCTCAAGAGCTGCCCGTACAGCTCTTGTGGCATCCCTCCAGAAACCATGGACTTGTCCAGGCTGCGCATCCCGTCGTCGACTCTATTCACAAAAACCCGACAAGCGCGAACCGCCTGATCATCGCAAACTCGGCGTCCAGCAGGAGCTCTTCATCAGCTCTCTCTACAGTCCCGGATCGCCTATGTTTCTCCCAAACGGCGCCAAAATATTCAATCGACTCGTTGACTTTCTACGAAAACAATATGTCCGATACGGGTTCGAAGAGGTTATCACGCCGACCATTTACAAAAAGTCGCTATGGGCAAAATCTGGGCATTTGGAGAATTACGCAGACGACATGTACACCGTCACGGGGAATGTTCAACACGCTGCGGCTGTGAGCGAGAGTTGCTGCGGAAGTCATCCGGAGACAATGAAACCCGAAGACGAAGAGGAGGGAGACTATGGGCTGAAGCCGATGAATTGCCCTGGCCATTGCTTGATCTTTGCCTCCAAACGACACAGTTATCGAGACCTCCCAATCCGGTATGCCGATTTTAGCCCGCTTCACAGAAACGAGATCTCGGGAGCCCTCAGTGGCCTGACTAGAGTGCGACGCTTTCACCAGGACGATGGGCATATTTTTTGCCGCCCCATTCAAGTCGAGGAGGAGATCAAAAAGACTCTCGACTTTGTCAAGGTTGTGTATACCGTTTTGCGGTTTGGCGTGGGCTATCGACTGGCCCTGTCCACGAGACCAAAGGACCACTACATTGGCACAGAAGAGGAATGGGGTCAGGCTGAGAGCGCTCTCAAGCGTGCCCTTGATGCATCGGGTATGGAGTGGGGAGTGAATGAGGGCGACGGCGCTTTCTACGGACCCAAAATTGATATCATCCTCAAGGATTCAGATGGCAAGGAACATCAGACAGCTACTATCCAGCTTGATTTCCAGCTTCCCAAACGCTTCGAGCTTGAATACCAGGCCCCCGCACCAGAATATGAAGCTCGCGGCGAGATAACAGAGGACCCTGCCCTGCTAGCCGAATACGGCCCTGTCCGACCAGTCATGATCCACCGCGCCGTGCTCGGTTCAGTAGAGCGGCTCATGGCCCTCCTGATTGAAAAGTACGACGGCAAGTGGCCTTTCTGGCTCAACCCTCGACAGGCCATCATCCTCACAGTCAACACATCAGCCCCTGTCCTGGACTGGGCTGAGCACGTGCGCGATGTTCTCATCGGCCACAACAAGCAAGTGTACGAGCAGCTCGAGGCCGGCACGCTCCCAGGACCCGAGAATGTGTTCCGGCCGACGGGGTTGGCGGTCGACGTCGATACAACGGCTCGACCTCTAGGTGCCAAGATCAAAGAGGCGCGCAAGAACGGCTACGGGCAGATTCTTGTAGTCGGCGAGGAGGACGTCAAGAACAAGCAGGTTGGTCTGGGCAAGGAGAGAGTGACCCCTGAGGATCTACGTGATCGGATGCAGACCATGGTAGACACGTTTGAGTAGATTCGGATATTGTGTAAAGTGTAAGAGTATGTGCTTATATTAATAGTGTACTATATGTAAAACATTATAGTCGTCCCATTTTGCCCTTTGTCTTGAATTTCGCAGCATTAGACTTTATGACCGACGCTTTTATGCTCCGGGACTTCAACCTGTAGGTGTATGTTTGGCGGCACCAGCTTCTTTGGCCCCGAGGAACCCTTGCATGTGATGTTAGTACAGTTGCAACTTCTCTTTCACATAGCATAGCTTCTACTCTTGGTGATATATCCCGGTATCTGTCCTGAGAATCACCCTCTTGAACGACTCTGCCCCCTAGCCTGGTGATACAGTGGTCTACGTACTCATCAGTAATCTCGCATATCACACTCTCTCAGACGTTACTCACCTCTTGAGGTTTTCATCCACTTCACCACCAGCCTGCTCGACACGTTCAACTAGAGCTTGCCTCTCGGAGAGCTGCTCACGCATGTGCTCGACCGTGCGCTTGAGAACATGACCTTCTGAACGGCCCTGACCTTCCAGGCCTGGCACCAGCTCAGTCAAACGGTCGAAACCCTCACGAATAGCCTGTCTGCGCTTTTGTTCTGCGAATGATTAGGAAAGGAAACCAAAGGGTTAAGTGTCAGTGAAATGGGGGGTTTTTTTGCGTACCTGATGCGATGTGGTTCTGCTTCTTTTCCTCCTCTGTTAGACGCGGCTTGTCATCGGCGTCGCCATTCGGGGCAGCTTTGTCATTACTAGGAGACGACATTTCAGTGGAATGGGCGACTTGAATAACTTATAGGTAGTAGGTAAATAAGACAAGGGGAAATTCTGATATTTTGAAAGGGTAGTGTAAGGATGATGCCCCGGATACTCCAGGTGAAAGAGAGATGGAACTAAAAGCGACACTGATCCTGGCGTTCTACATGTGGAAATCGTCGGTTCAACATGCGCCTGTAAATAAAGCCTCTGGTGATCCACTACTGTACGCCAATACTTGCAGGTCAGGATGATGGAAGCATGTGATTGAAACAAAACCATTATATCATGGGCCGTTTAACTCATGAGGACCATTTCTTTATGGATACTAATTTTCATCTGGCATATGGCATATTTAGGGGTTATGCTTCGCTTATTTAATAACGTATGCAGGTTGAAGTAAAGGAAGAATATCATGACTCTCATGATTGTTCGATTAGTTCTGGGACTCGCTCTAAGCCAAGGTAACAGCTCATATATGGTCATAGGCTTTGTAAATGTCTTGCTTAATCCTTCGGCGTCACAGCTTTGCATATATTTGGTCGGATTTTAATCATCATCCTCTTCCTCCTCTTCCTGCGCGTCATATTCGTCCTCATTTTGACGAAATATGACTTTTTCAGCCATGGCCATGCACTTCCTCACCGGCAACCCCACGACATTGTCCACGCTTCCATCGATCTTTTCTACCAGCAGCATTCCACCAATGCCCTGCACAGCGTAGCCTCCCGCCTTGTCGGCGCCCTCGCGGGTCTTGACATAGGCCTCGATGACATCGTCGCCTAGACCGTTGGATGCGTCCAGGAAATGCACCTTTGTCTCCTCTACATGCGACACAACCTCGTACCCGGGGTGTCGCGCATCCTCTCTAGGAGCGAGAACAGTTATTGCTGTCAAGACCCGGTGCACCACCGTGTCTCGTAGATGCTTTAGCATGCGGACATGATCGGCTTCGCTTCGGGGCTTCTCAAGAATGCGACCGTCGCGAGTGACGATGACAGTATCGGCGGCAATGACAAGAGCGGGATCGGGGATTGAATTGAGCTGCGTCTCGAGCGCGGTGGTGTACACGTCCATGCACTTTTGTCGGGCGGTGGCGGATACGTATTCAACGGGACCGTAGACGTTCTTGTCCAGATCTTCGGGTTTCGTGGAAGGGGTGATTTCGAGATTTGTGAGGCCAAACTTGGCAAGATTAGGTAAAAGAATGGCGTGGTTACATCGCAGAAAGGTTTCCTACCTGCTGAAGCAACGCTTTCCTTCGAGGAGATGCAGATGCTAGGATAACTCGCTGGGAGTTGAGATGCTTGAGGATAGGGAGGTCGAGAGGTAGAGGTCCTCTGCGAAGGGGCGGATTCTGACGAGGAGTGTTTTCTGGGACGAATTTGTCGTAGCCAGGAGGAGGATCGCTGGGGGTTGAATCTGACATCTTGTTGTATATGTTGTGGGCGGTGATGTATTTGACTTGAATTCAACAAGCTTCGTCCATGCTTGCTTGCTTGATATGGACAAAGGCCAATGTGGGGTTTCAAAGACGGAGCTTGCCCCACGGTCAATAGGTCATGCCCGCAGCTCTCCAAAGCTTCCAAAGCCCCCATGATGCCCCTCAAGTGGTAATAATGTACCACTGAGTATGAGGCAATTTGCATGAGTGATTTGATACTTGACTGACTAGACAATTTCTTTGCAATAGGAATGCGCATGGAATAGTCTGCTGTAGGTGGTTCTGACATTATACTTCAGGTTCTTCCGTGTCTTTTTTCAAAGCATTATTTGGAGGGGTTTGAGATGAAACAATGGATCCATGGGTGCTTAGACCGACTAAAATAGACAAACGGAGCATGGATGCTGTTCATAAGAGTCAATTGATAAGAAGATCATGTTCAGTAAAATTCATATTCAAGAAAATGGTGTTCTCATTACATCTTCACACATAAGGTAGAAACACAAGTTGTCCTTCAACACGGCACATCCCCAATGTTGCCTTGTTGCCTGATATCACTTTTTCAGGCTCATCACTGAAACCAGCCACTGCCGGGCACAACTGAACCACCACCCGCCCACCAACAGCCCCAAAACCAAAGCGGGTACCACAAGGTCCCTTGGAAATGTACCCGCACCTCTTCTCAACTCATCTTGAATTTACCAAAACGCCAGCTAAATCGACCTTCAGTCCAACCTCGACAGCTTCGTAATCCCCCGCAAAATACTGAGACGTCTAAAACTCCGCCCATAATCTCGGAACCTTGTCAACGACGATACAACCTTGCTAGAGTGCTCTGTCCTCGCGTGCCTTGTCCCTCCGCGTCCCTCAAACATAGCTCCCGACTTGACGCGACAATTGGAGCAGCACGCGTCAAAACCCACACGAGCGCCATTGAAATCGACCCTTGCCTCGAGGCCTGCGCATTCCCATTGCGCAAAGGCATTTTTTCTACGAGACTCGCTTTCGAAGACCCTGTAATGCAACCCGCTCGGCGACTGTAGCTATACCTAACAATCACCATGGATACCAAGCGCAAGGCCAATGGGGCCACACCCATGGAAACCAACGACCGCGCCTCCAAGCGTCGCAAACTGGCTGTGAGTCTCCATCCTCTTTATTCTTTCGACGCGCCACCTTGTTGCTTCGATGCAGAAGCGCACAGGACTGATACTATCATGTATCAATATGCGCTATCAACTATGCTGCGCGATTCTTGCTGGCTACTCACCTATGTTGTAACTAACTGAGCGGGTTTCTTAGGAGGACTACGATCTATCCAGGGGCGAAAGTCGAGAATCTACCACTGCATATGGCGTCGCCTTCTTAGACCTTCTTCGCCGAACTGCTGACAAGGGGTATGCAAACCAATCCTGTGCCGCGATTGCCGGCATAACCAGAACTGACAAGCTAATTCCCATAGTGGCCGACTCGTCGCAACCAGCTTTGAGGAACTGCCGACACGCAAGGGAAACAAAGACTATTACGAACGAACGCGCATGCCCATCTCCTTGGGAATGATAGACGAAAAACTCGAAAATGGCGAATTTGAGAACCTTTCAGAGCTTGAGGGATACTTCAAGCGAATGATTTCCAACGCCAAAGAGTTCTATCCTCGATCATCGCCAACTTTTGAAGACGCCGAGCGAATTCGAAAAGCATTGAGCAACTACATGAGCAAGAAGAATCCCGCATATTCCGCTCGAGGGTATCAAGCGCTAGCAACCCCCTTACCTCCCGAGGATGGAGAAGACGACGAGGATGCAGCTCCGGACAGTGAAGAGATTGAAGCTGCAGGTGAAGAGGGCGCAGATGGAGAGGATGAAGAAGAGGCACAGGTAGAAGCCAAAGACGAGGACGATGAGGAAGACAAGGATGAAGACGACGAACAGGATGAGGATGAAGAAGAAGAGGACGAGGACGAGGAAGAAGATGAAGAGGAAGAGGAAGAAAAGCGTCCTGCCAGAGGGCGGAAGAAGAGGTCCATCATACTGAAGCGACGAGGGCCAGGTCGTCCACCATCAGGTCGGAGGGCGTCTATGAGATCAAGGGAAGCTGCAAAACCAGCGGCTCCCCCGGCCAAGCCCGACCATCAGTATGAAGATGTTCCTTACAAAGGCCTCACGTTCCAGCAAGCGCAAGAGAAAATCGTCGAAGAGCTCCTCCGACATCAGGAACCAGAGTAAGTTGAATGCGACTGACTGTGCTTTACGTGGGAACTCATTAACACCTTGTTAGATACGAGGATGCCTATTTCGAAGCCTTCATCAACCTACCCCCTCGTGCACTCAAAGACTACTACCAAGTTATCAAGGACCCATTGTCTATCAAGAAGCTGCAAAAGTTGGTAAAGGGTGTCCACAACCGGGGTGATGCCCCTGGCACAACCGACTTCAAGACCTGGAGTGCTTTTGAAGAAAAAGTAAAGCTTCTCTGGACCAATGCAACATTTTATAATGAGGAGGGAAGCGAGATTTACACTCTGGCCCAAGAACTCGAGGTTGGTCTCTCTGATCTCTTTGCATAGTTAGTTAACCTTGTTTGACTGAATCGAAACAGGTGTTCTTTTACGACCATTTCAAACAGGCTCAAGCAGCCGCGCCGGAACCCGCTGGACCCAAGATCAAACTCAAGGTTGGCCAGGCTGCTGAGACTGCAACACCAAAGAAGATCACCATCCATGTCGGTGGTCGAGGCGACTCAACAGACTTTCCAGCCTCTCAGACACAAAAGGCCGAGACAAACGGCTCTGCTGTGAACGGCGCCGCTCCGTCTTCTCAGCCGGCTCATGCCCAGCTGGACAAGACTCGGAGCCTGTCTGCTTCTGCCTCGTCGCCTGCGCCCTCTACCCAAGCCGCTCCCAAGTCAGACGGTGCCGCTGCTGCTGCCGCTTCGTCAGCTGTGGTATCTCAACCTACCACCGCGGCGCCAGGACAGACGACTCCTGCTGTTCTAGGGTCGACTCTTCCCGTTGCGCAGCCTCAACCGGCACCTCCCCCTGTGCCTACCACAAACATGGAACCAAAGCACCCGCGACGTTCCGGAAAGAGTAAGCTATCTGGACATCTACGAAGCTCGAGCACTTTGCTAACTACTACAGGCCTCCAAGACGCTCTTCTCTCACAAGTGAGAATACAAATCCATCCTAGCTTTCAGATGCACAGCCCAACCATCGCTACTATTCTCCCTCACCCCACAGAGATGCGTCAGTCTGCCACCGTCAACCTTCCCCCTCATCTCACCCGCATCCTCATCCTTCCCAAGATACCGGACCATCTGCACGAGAGACAGTACAGTCTGTGGACGCTGGTGAACAAGCAACCGCTCCGGCACATCCATCAACCCGTTCCCGGCCAGGTGCCGCAGGAGCGGGCTTTTGAGGCCGTTCTTCATCCAGGCGTCAACGTCGTCGAGTCGCACGTCATCGCCGCCATCCCGCGAAGCGAGCGTGTACCCGGCGGCCCAGAAGCAGATCTTGAAATCTTCACTATTCTTGTCAACGTGCTAAGGAACTAGACGCTCCTCGACATGCGAAGATTGGAGGATAACGTCTTGCTCATGCTACCACCTGCTGTTCCTATACGCAACGGCAATATATGAAAACTGTTGGAGGGTTTTTTCTTCTTCTTCGCTTCGACGTGGTTGGTTCTGCTTGTTTGGAACGTTGGTTTGTGGATAGGGGTTTGGATGGTATATCAGTGGTTGAGGATAATCTCGCCTGTAGGGGAGATATGCAGACAAAAAGGGGACTTTCTCTTCAGAATGCTCAGGATGAAGCAAGCTGTGTAGGATCCTTACGATTATGCCAATGTCAGTTTAAGCATTGACCGAGTAAAGAGTTCCTTGATCAACCACATGTAAGAGTGAAGCAAGATGTGATGAGAATTTGGTATCTTTCAATTCAGACCCCTTGATTTTTCCAAGCGCCACGCCGTTCCATGCTAAATGAGTCCCATCTCTACCAATACATCCAGAGCATGCCCAAGCTCACTTTCCTATACTATTCCTCAGCCGGGCGCAGGTCTCTGTTTCAGCGGCAACAAGTGCTTTAGACCAGTCTGGATGCCGACGAACTTGCGCTGCTTAGGATCATACCATCCTAGGACGTAGACACCCATGCAAGCTGACTTGCCCTTGAGCTCTACAACGCCGTCGACTCTGATACAGCCTCGTGTGGGTGGGCTCTTGGTAGGTTTCCAGTTCCGCGCAAAGGTGAGGGAAGCGGCCTGGATGGCCGCCTGTATGCGAGGGTCGAGCTGGGTATCGCCGCCGAAGAGCGTGCCTATGATGTCGCCGTTGCCAGCTGGGAGTGAGCCGTGAGGCGGCCTCTCAGACTGCGTGACGACCTTGACGGTCTGCTTGGGCGCGTTTGGGAAAGCCCCCTGTTCTTTAAACCGGTCGAGGGCGACTGACTGCCACGTGGGCTCCGGAGGTGTGGAATCACTCAGGCCTACAGCTCTTGTAAACTCCTGGACAGTTTGACCTACGAGGAAGCTGACAAACGCCCAGGCCGTTAGGGCGACTGCTTTGGGGTAGAGAACCTTGGCGAGGTGTCCGGCGGCCATTGAATCGATGAGTCTCTCCCCCCAAAAGATGCCTTCTTCATCAATGATGATTCTAATGAGTCCTGTCAGTACATGTTTGTGATGAGTGCATTCGAGGGCAACTTACCCGGCAACGTAGTGCTCAGGGGGAGGGGCCGCTGGATAAATGATGTCTAGCCACAGCTTCCTCACGGATATGGTTCCACCACCAAGGAGTTTGACAAAACCCGGGTTTTTCTCCACTCCACGCTTGATTTCATCCGCGAGACCGACTGAACAGTTAGCAGAGTCAAGTCAGGAAGACATGTTCGACTTACACCTGATCTCCTTCTGGAGCTTGGTATCCTGGTTTACCTTGACAAAAGTCTCCCACTCGGGATCAGATCCTCGGTACGGAGGTTGCTTGACCTCCCTTGTCGTAAAAGGGAATGGCAAAAATAGCATCGGTTCATCCTCATCAGCCATGTTCTGCACTTCTTCCTTCTCCTTGTCTGATAACGTCTCCCATTCTGCGTCGGCCCAGTCGAGGAGGGGATCGAAGACAACGGTGATGAAAACCTGCCAGCAGGAGTAAAGTATTATGGTTGTGACAAGAGCTCGACTATTTTCCGGTTAATAAAACATGTCTAATGTTCCGACAGGGAAAGTGTCGATCGAGACGGGCAAGAATAGCGTACCCTAACCGACTTCGAAAATTTGAGCTTGAAGTCTGCGACGTTGAGGCTGGTTTGGAGAAGTAGACCGGCAGTTCCGAAGCTGTTTTCTGTCGACGCCATGGGAGGAACGATATTTGCCTGCTTATCGGTCGAGCATGGCGGACGAGTATTCGGTGTGTCGGTATCGCAGTGAGGGTCGCCCGTCGCAAAGCGACTTGCCGAGGAAGCATTGCGCTGAGGTTTGGGACCATGGACAATTCGATGAGAGGAGAAAACTAGTTGTTAAATATAGAAAGGTAAAGAATCTACGCCGTGTAGAGGTTAACGTTAAGAAAACAGAGCATAGTGGTAGTGGCGGCGGCGATGTTGATTATTATTGGTGATGCAGTTGATGGTGTTCATGGCAGCCGTAAAGGCGAGGACTAGCCTGTGTCAAGTCTGTTTCGCACTGTAGTGCCAAGCATGCAGTAATGCCCCCTAATGTGCCCAACCATGCGCACTGTATGACGGAACAATTCGATGCCGCGCATCCCGATACAGTGCAACTCCCAGAACCCAGAACCTCATTCATAGCTTGCGACGCTCCAAGCTATCATATCTCAGTCTTGCCGCCCCGTCAACCACCAAAGCTGCATCATCCCTCACTCACCATGAAGCTCACCATTGGGCTCAGCGCAGTCCTAGTCAGCTTTGCTGCTGCCGCGCAGCAGGCTGCCGAAGTCTACATCCTACCTACGTCCCAATCCGTGTCGACGACGAGCATCACCCCTAGCCTGGCCCGCTTGATCTTGCTGCAACGCCTTGCTTCCAACGGCAAGGGTCCTTCATCTCGCGATATCCCCGACACTGTGGCCCTCGAGGATGTCGTTGCGTTGATGAACAAGTACGGAAAAGCGACCGAGGAGCTATTTTCCGAGGATCAATACGCGTCTCCCAGTCAGCTTGTTGTCATGTTGGAGGGGATGACAGAGGATCAGATGAAGGAATTCAGCGTCGCTATCGATTCTCAGCCTGCCTTTACAATTGCCAACCCTCCCTCATCCGGTGCCCATGAGAACCTCGTCAAAAACGACTTTTACAACATTGGTGTCAGCAATGAGCATGGCTGTTCTCTGGACCAGATCACCAACCCATTCGAGAAGGCTTGCTGGAGTGGCAAAGCGACTGTTGCCAAGTACGACGTGTCCAAGGTATGCAATTCTATTTTTGCCCTCTATTGAGGCGGCAGGCGCTTGTTATCATTACTAATTGATAATAGAACACCCACGTCTTGAGCAAGCTCCAGGATAGGATTGCTCAGCTCACCAAGCTTGCCCAGTCCGGCGAGATGGAGACGACGCTGGTCCTTCTTCCTATTACTCCCGACGCGACCAGCCCTAAGCAGTGGTCCGATAAGCTTCAGGAACTTCGTCGGCGTCAGGCCGAGATGGTCTTTTCTTCTGTAGAGGAGAGTGCTGAACCCGCCGCCCCCACCTCTTCCAACGTCGAAAGCCACGTCTTCACTCTTCTCCCTCGCATCCCCGCTTGCTTCAAGTCCGAGGATAGCTGCATTCAGGGCACCGCCGACTGCTCTGGCCATGGTTCATGCTTGAACCGATTTGCCAACAAGGACGGCTCCGAGGGCAAGGAGGTTTGCTACACTTGCCACTGCCTAGGCACCTATAGCCAGGGGCGTGATGAGGGTAGCGTGATTCACTGGGGTGGCCGCGCGTGTTCCAAGCAGGACATCAGTGTTCAATTTTGGCTCTTTGCCGGGTTTACGCTTGCGATGGTCAGTATTCTGTACTTGGCAATTGGTATGCTGTTTAGTGTCGGAGAGGAGAAGCTTCCTGGTGTTATTGGAGCAGGTGTTTCCAAGAGCAAGTAAATATTGTAAGGCCATGGAAGCAGATGCGTCGATGGAAGAGCGGAAACGTATGAGCTGGTCAGAGCGTCACACACAGAGAGACGACTCGAGCGTGGCATGTACCATAAGTGGTGTATTTGATATATGGGCGTCATAAAGGCAAGGAGCTTTGTATCAGGTACCCTAATAATTCGGGGCCTTGTTTTGTTAAGAAAGAATGCATTTTAGTATAAAGTAACTCGATTGAGCATCAGATTCGTCAGAGTACACGACAACATGAGAGAGATCCCCAACTATTTGTTCATGAGCCTGGGTTTGACGTCAGGACGGCGTTTATCATAATCTCCGCCCCACGTCTCGCTCTGAGAAAACCATGCCAAGTCTAAGCCTCAACAGGGTGTGGCACAAACCTTAGCCGTGGCGGCTATAGCCAATCACGAGCGTCAGTGGAAAGCGTGACCCCAGGGAAGGCAGGCTGGAGCTTGTGAACGGAGTTTTGCAAAATCTCCGCTCAAACACATCCAGAAACTCATCCAACATTCATAAAAGGGAGCCAGGGATGTATCTCTGCTGCTAGAAAGTCCGGCGGACTTGTTCTCCTTACTATGATTCGGGGATCTGAGATAGCATCTGTTTTCTCTACCCTATTCTCCAAATTCGGTACCCATTCTCTTATCTTGCAGTTTCAGTCACGCTTTTCCACTACTTCTGCTGCTACCTAATGTCGACTCCCAGCTCTATCGATAGGCCCAAGCCAGCGACGGCTATAGCGAAATGGGGCGCTGCTTGTGCTCAGTGTGCTACGGCAAAGGCCAAGTGTATACGGTCGAATCCAGTTCACGGTACAAAGTGCGATAGGTTAGTATCTTTTCTCTTTTTTTTTTTTTTTTTTTTTTTACTGTTAATTTTCCACTTCTTTTACCATTTCCTCCCCTTTTCCCTCTTTTTTTTTTTTTTTTTTTTTTTCCTTTTTT
>JABFEV010002086.1:0-12095 GCA_013618395.1 Fusarium domesticum
ATTCGATCTTGAAGCTGTTGAAGCTGCTGCTGTATAGCTTCGTTGGTCTCCATCGTGATGATGTTGATGAAGAGTAAAAAAGTGCCTCATTGGATACCTTCCTTTACGAAAAAGTGACCTTCCTGACCCCCCTGTCACTGTGGGGCCCCCTTACATTATTTCAGGCCCCTACGTTGTAGTTAGCATTACCAAGGGAGAATTGGAAAGAGGAATGCATCTCTTGGTATGCTGTGGGCACTATATTGTCTTTCAGTTGGTTCTGAAGATTGCCTAGGATGAAACATGCACTGACTGACGATCTCGTAAAGGCCCCATAGTGCCGTAGAGGACAAAGGTTGCACCATGGCTTTGTTGTAGTTGATCCAAGAGAGGAGAGAGGGGAATAACAGAGTTGGACATGGGCAATGATTGACAGAAATCGCGACCCGGAAACAGAACAGACTGGAATTCATGAGCCCAGAAAACTTGAGTTTGACATTTTTGACAAGCGGGAGCCTTTCCACCGGGTGATCACTAAGAATACGGGAGAAATGTGTATGTGTTGTTGTTGTGTGTGTGTGGCGGTGTGCTCAAGACAACTGCAAGACATTGTGTACATACTGTATAATACAGTGTTTTGAGTTTTCCCCATCTTTCATCAGGACAAAGCGAGCATTCATTCCGATTCGTTATTTGGTACTACCACCACTTCGCCTTCTTACGTAGGCATCCGAAGAAAGGAGCAGTCGGTCGCGTGCTAGGAATGGGGCTGAGTCGAGGTGGGGCTGAGTCGTTTTACCGCTGGAGGCTTCCATTGATTTACAACTACCTACCAGTTCGTTCAACTTCTAGTAGGTAGTAGTACATACGTCACATAATACCCACACACACTGGGTTACGACTGCGTAAGGCCTGATTTTCCAACACGGAGCACAAGACACACTCATTCTGAGGCATGTTCGGCGGGGTCAACCTAAATATGGTGGGGACCGGGAGTGAGTGTCTCGTACAACCCATACAACTATTGAGCTTGTTTTTTACTGTCGGACGCATTGACCTTGGAAGTTTTTGAACTGTCATGATCCTTTGCCCAGTGCTTGTGACGCCAGAGCGAGACTTGTTGGACAGCGCTCTTTTCTGAAAGGCCTGATGCTGACCAGTTCGTTTCTGCTCCTGTTTGCAGTCTTGTTACACATTAGTGCTTTTTACGTAGTATACAGATGCAGCCTACCAAAAGGGCGAGGCCTGAGAACAACACTTGTTCGTTTTGGGTGGGCTGCCCAAGGTGTACATAGATAGTATGTACCAGAAGCATTGGTGGAGTCGCACTTGTCTCTCTTCCCTTGTTCGGTTGCACGGTAAGCCAGTAGACAGGTCGCAAGGGGTCGAATGCCAGGGTACCTGGATCAAGAGTCCATAATTATTGTAATATGGAGTAGACAGCACTACCATCACCCATAGCGCCTACTGAGTACTAACTCTTACTACTAGGACACTGACTGTCCTGGGTCCTGTCAGTCCTCTGTTTAGGTCGGTTCGGGCAGATTACGCCACCAAAGTACTCTTCAACGTCTCCAGATCTACATTTCTTGAAACGATGGAAAACCCTACCGTAAATAGGCCATTCGAAAAGGGGGGCCAATAGTTTTGATCTGTCAAAAGACGTTCATTTAAATATCAGGGGCGCGGGTGTCGTCGTACAGCGGCTCCATCTACTCTCCAAGGTGCGGTGTTTACATCGTAACTCCGACTGAGGTTCCCTATCCCCCATTCAAATGAATCGAGTTTGGCCTTCCCAATCCCTCACTCAGTCCATACATGACAACCTATCAACTCAGTACTTGCAGTACTTGCTCGGTGCAAATGTTGCACAACATAGTGCAGGACACCACGATTGACAAGATCGGCAACGCCGGCACTCGCGTCAACAAATGAAGCTCGGGGATCCCAAGCCAAGCATTTCTCACTATAGTACCGGTAGTTGTAGGTAGGTACAGCAAGGCTCATTAAGCTTTATTGAATTCTTTCGGCTAGTTCCTAGTCCAGCTGGTCTGGACTCTGCTGGTAGTTGTACAACTACATGCGGAACATGAAATGTCGTATACTGATGACTCCTACTACGTAACTATGTCTGTAACATGCATACATGCTACGACGGAGTAATACACTCAAAATGGCAAAAGAAGACGAAATGATGGTACCCCTATTTCCCAGCTTCAGCTGAGTCCAGGAATCATCGAGAGCCCTTGCAATCTTTTCCCCACCAACATCAACATCCTTAACCTAGTTGTACGTACTCCGTACCTGGCCGGAACACGACCCGTTGCCTCTTCACCCTTGGTAAAAATGCTTACATGTTCCACCACAGACAAGAGGTAAACCCAAGCTTGGTATCAAAAAGCTTATTTTTCATCTTGGAAGCCACATCTTGTTACTCGCTCGTGGTCAAGGCACGCACGCTAGAGCTTGTCATGAGATGAGTAGGGTAAGCACAGGGCGGCGATACATTGAGACGGTCGTGTCGATGTACGAGATGCTCAGGGCCTAGACCAATACAGAAGCAAGGCCGAGCATGTCAACCACGGAAGCAAGTTCAGCATTGCGAAATTCGAGGAAATTTCCAATGAGATAATCCATGGCAAAGTAGCCTTCATGCGGTCTCATGTTGGTTCGATTATGGTAATTGTCCATCTCGTCTGTGCAGCTATCCCGCAGTAACGCCTTGAACATCCCAATCTATGCTGGGACGAAGTGTTCATGTTGTTAACTGAACGGACTGCGACGTCAGGGGCAGCATGATAGACGAAAGCTTGTCAAGATATGTTGTCTGTGTTGACGGCCTGCGGTCCAGAGTTGGCTGACCGTGGTAAGATAAGAGAGATAAAGTCTCAACTGTCATGGTAGATGTAATATCTTTTATTCTTGGCCTCCGTCTCAGCTCTCTTAAATGCTGACAGCATACGGATACGTTATCATAGATGGAGTTTGTTTGGTGTACCTAGCATCATAAACACACTAAAGCAGTTAAAAGCCTTCCCTCAGTACAGTATCATTCTTACTACTAGTTGTACAGTAAAAACCCACATTGTGATGCCCGCTATGACTTCAACATCATTTACTAGGGCGAGTTTTGTTCCCATTGTTACAGGGGGTTGGTTATCAGGCTAATGCAAGGATGACAGTGAGAATGGCTAAAGAGGTTCCATCGAGCGTTGATGATCATACAACTATTTGGGGCCTGGAGATGGGTAGTAATTTCTGCGTTGAATCGTATTTACAATTCCACAGATATTACAAGACGTTTTGAGAGACGAAAAGCTTGACAACGTCTTAGAATAGTTGTACCTCGTTATAAGGTTACCTTATGTATAAGGATTTATCCGATTTCGACCCTCCGAAACACAATCAAATCGACATTTGACAAAACCATGACCACTTTTCCATACTGCCTTTCATCCAGACTCTGCGTCATAAACATCAAAATCAAGTCTCGCAGGGCAGAGACCAAGAACGCTGCTGGTGTCCGGCATCATAGTAGCTGATTTAAAAGGAAGCGCTGTCCTGTCGGAATTAGAATTATGTTTGCTTTTTCAGCTCATCGACGGACCGTCAAGCTTTCGCCAGCGTCGAAACACGCCGATAACGTGAGAAAGGACAACTGGGAGGAAGGCCATACGAGAGCCGCTGATCAATGCCTTCGATCGGATGAGTCTCTTTCGCATGTTCCTGTTCAGGAACGTATAAGGCATTTGACATGGGCCTGGTTCACTCTCACCATGAGCACGGGCGGAATAGCTCTGCTGATGCATAACACGCCTCACAAGTTCACCGGGCTCGATGTCATTGGTAAAGTTTTCTTCATTCTTCTGCTGGTCATGTTTGTCGTCTTGGTGATAGGCCTAATGGTCCGCTTCACCGTAACTCCTGCGGCCCTTCGATCCAGTCTCACCCATCCCACCGAGAGCCTCTTCTTTCCCTGCTCGCTGCTCAGTGTGGCTACCATTCTGGCCAACACTGCGGCATACGGTCTACCAGCTACGGGATCCTGGCTTGCTGTTGCTTTGAGGGTGTGCTTCTGGATGTACACTGCTGTGTCGACCTTGACGGCTATAATACAATTCTACGTTCTCTTCAACGGAGCTCATCTGCCGGTTCGCTCCATGACGCCGGCTTGGATCCTGCCTATCTTCCCTGCCATGCTGACCGGAACTCTGGCGTCTTCTATCATGTCGTCTCAAAGCCCGGAGCACCGGATGCCCATGCTGGTAGCCGGTGTTACATACCAAGGTCTTGGTTGGATAGTAGCCACTCTTGTGTACCCCCTGTACCTTGGCCGTCTGATGGAAGACGGCCTACCTGCGCCGGCGATGAGGCCGGGCATGTTCATTGCTGTTGGCCCAGCTGGATATACAACCGTGGCTATTATCGGCATGGCCAATGCCATCCCTACCGAGTACGGCTATTTCGCACAACATCCCATGGCAGCACAGGTACTTCAAATCCTATCTGTCTGGATCGGAATCTGGATCTGGTGTCTTGGGTTCTGGTTCTTTGCCTTTAGTATAATTGCCGTTCTCGGACCAGCTCTACAGTGGAAGCTCAAATTCTCGCTGACGTGGTGGGCAATGGTTTTCCCCAACGTCGGCTTCACGTTGGCGACGGCGACCATCGGAGAGCAGCTCCAAAGCGAGGGGATTAAATGGGTGTCAAGTGCCATGACGATCTTGCTTGTGGCGACCTGGTTCATAGTCATATATGCACAATGCTCGGCAGTGATTCGCAAGAAGATTCTCTGGCCTGGGAGGGATGAGGATGAGAAGTAGTTGAGTTATGGAGTTTGTCTAGGGAGATAAATAGAAAGGTTTGGCTTTTTTTTCTTATACTAGTTGTATTAATATCGGGAATAAGTTATGCAATCCGAATGTCGACTCTAGATATCACGTGATACATTGCTGCTTGAACAAAGCCAGCTCAGGCCATGCTCACCCAGGCTCAGCCCATTTCGACTCAGTCTTAGTTGTAGTTTCATTTTGTGAATACCAGGAGGGTGAAGATAGTAAAAAACAAGCCAGGTTTCAAAACAGGCGCTGTAACCTTGAGGGGGTTGTCAACGTTGGCAGCCACCCGCGCCTCAATTTCTCGGACGTCATGTTGTACATGAAGGGCCCACCTCAACCCCCGAGTTCTAAGTTTCAAGCCTAGCACCAGCCTACTTATCGATACTACACTTCTACTGACCGACAAAATTCAGATTTCATCATCGCAAACCCAGCCCTAAATATGTGCGGATACGATGAACATACCAGTGGACCGAAAGCCTAGGGGGCGGCAAGGCCGAGACCCCGAAGAGCTGGTCAGAGTAGCCATCGAGAGCGGGCTGTCTATGAAGCCGTCTCAGGTCGATCCTCACGTTGTTCAAAGAAGCTTAAATCCCAGAAGTCATGCATAGTATGACAGAGCCTCAGTGCTTTGGAATGCGTGGGTAGTCCAGTCTATTTGCATCTAATCAGTTACTAAGGACTTACAACTGAGCAAAGACCTATCCAAAGGGCCTCTAACGCAGTTATACACCCCTTCTCTCATGTGACTTCCATCACTATAATAATCAAATATAATCCTCCTACTCGTCATCCGGTTGATTGAGGAGAGCTAATTGTGATCTTGTTATAGTCCACGATGCCCTGACATGTTGTCTTGTCTCCAATGACGTGGAATTTATTGCAGTTGGTCACCATCCCGGGCTTAGTACTCGTTGCTTTTGTTGTTGTTGTTGTTGTTGTTGTTGTTGTTGTTGCCAGTTGAGGGGTTCATGATTCATCCAATAACACCAGCACAAGCGTAGGCATCCAGCCACAGGTTGGTACAACCAGAGTTGACCTTTGGATTTCATTTGAAGAAATCAGACAAGGTGATTCTGTTATATAATTCGATAGGTATAGAAATTTCAGACAGATTCTCTTGCAACTATCCTAGCTTGATATTCGCACAAGACTCTCTCTATCTCAGCCATATGATATCACAAGCACTGATTTCAGAATACACAAGTAAATACAAATATCAAAATTGAAACCAAAACCAATTTCGATTCCATCAAGGGCATGTGTAATAGTGTTATTGTTCTTACCATATCTTCTATTGCTTACTTCATTCTTGAATGCTCCCTAACATCCGCCTTCTTAACTTGAAATCAAAGGCGGTATGGGACACTTCTGAAGTATAATATATCACACAGACCATTATCAAAGCAAGTAGGGGTGGTTCATCAGCTCTGTATCTACACGGAGTCTGGTGTATCCTCAATCAAAGAACTAATGGGTGGGTAGCCAGACTTTGGTTAGGACCTCTGCAGAATTACTTAATGGAAGCTCCAATAGCTAATAGGTATATCCTGACAGTTAAATAAACGCAGAGTTTATACTCGGGCGTCGTTGTAACGAAATGTAGTCCAAAGTCATGAGACTTCACGTTTTGGTATGGGGAAAAGGGCAGGATTTACTAAGCCTTGACAAGGCAGAATACACTTGCTTTGAGAAAATCAAAGACAGTTGTTTTTGGAGCAATAGCGAAACAACATTTATAAAGTATAGGGAGCGTTTCATAAGAACAGATTCTTATAAGTGGAATTGTTGTACCGTATAAAATCGACGGGTGCCCTGGAGCTCTGGAGACGTGGGGTCGAGTAGGCCTAATTTAGCACCACGTCGCTTGTCTGCAAGGAACTTGGCCAGTAGCCATCATCATATATCCAACCACCTCACCTATCAGATTCATCGCATTGTTCATTGCGACCACATACATTCATCAACACTTAATGTTTTATACATGAACAAAAGACGACACTGATCGACCCGAGTCCTTTTGACACCGCGGCTGCCTATTATTATGACCCTTCATTCATTCACTCCTAGATAGGCACCAACGTTGGTTCTCCAAACAACAAACAGCAGTCAAAATGAGCGCAACTACCTCGCCACGGGTAACAAGGTCAAGTGCAGCAAGGGCATCAAAAAGTTTTTCGGCCAACTTACAGTCCGAAGACGAAGCTCTACTACCGGTCACACAGCGCGTCGTCAAACGGCGCGCTGATCTTCGTGATGAAGACTTCGACGCGTCTGGCAACGACGCGTCTCAGACTGTCCTAGATGAACCAGCACCAAAACGACGAAAACCTCAGAATCCCAAGAGTAAAGGAGATGCTCTCAAGCTTCATATGCGTTTATTTGGCTCTGAGAGAATGACAACCCAACAAGCATGTGTGCCGCCTACTCGACACCATGACCTGGATTATCATCGCTCACTTCTCCTCGACGACGCTTTCTCTCGTCAAGCCCTTCTCAAATGGTTTGACGGCGTGAGCGCCAGACGCTCTATGCCCTGGCGGCAGGAGTGGATAAATCCGCAAGACCACAAGCTACATGAAAATCTACGAGATCTCCTGGAAAGGCGGGCATATCAAGTTTGGATCAGTGAGATTATGCTACAGCAGACACGCGTGGCTGTAGTCATAGATTATTGGAATAGGTGGATGTCGAGATGGCCTACGATTCATAACCTTGCTGCCGCCAGCGCCGATGATGTTCTCAGTGCTTGGCGAGGACTTGGCTACTACAGCAGGGCAACGAGAATCCACGAAGCGGCCAAACTCGCAGTGAGGGATCCCGACATGAAAGGACTATTGCCGAGACGAGTTGAGGTTTTGGAGAGCAAGATTCCTGGTGTTGGGAGATATACGGCTGGAGCCATTTCGGCAATTGTATTCGGCAGGGCAGCGCCGATGGTTGACGGAAATGTCTTGCGAGTGTTGAGCAGACAGCTCGGTGTCTTCAGCAACGTGAAAACCAGCAAGCTCATCATCGACATGCTCTGGGCCGCAGCGGATGCGCTCGTGAAGGCCATTGCGAAAGACGGAACCCAAGTACAGGATAGCGAGGGCGTTGAGACGAGTGATCGACCTGGAAGATGGGGCCAAGCGCTCATGGAACTTGGCAGTACGATATGCACCCCAAAGCCGATATGTGCCGAGTGTCCCATCACATCAACTTGTCGAGCGTACGCTGAGGGGCGTACACTGTTCAACAGTGATGAGAAGCCCAAGATGAAAGACATCGAAGATATGTGCAGTCTTTGCGAGTCATTCGAAGAGATGTCGACTACTGAAGGAGATGGAAAGGCACAAACAACAGGGCTGACACAAAGTGCAAAACCCAACGAAAGGATAAAGCCGACTGCTCTCCGGGACAAACAATTGACGCTGTCCGCGTTTGCATTTAAAGGGGCAACAAGCGACAAGACTTCTTCCACGAATAACAAATCAACCACAAGCTCCCAAGAAATGGAGATCATTGTGGACCACGCCCGAAAGTTCCCTCTCAAGGTTATCAAAAAGGCCGTGAGAACAGAAGAGACGCTTGTTTGCGCGATTCAACGCGGCGATGGGCAGTATCTGGTACAGAAACGCCCCGAAAAGGGTCTCTTGGCAGGACTATGGGAATTCCCAAGCTACATCCTCCGGGACCCGGTCGAAGGTAACACGGCTGCAAAGAGAAAATCAAGAGCAGCTTCGTTTGTATCTAAGCTCTTGATTGAACACGGAGATGATGAGGCGGCCACGTTACGGCCAAAGCACGTCGGCGAACTTGGCAGTGTGCCGTGGCTGTTCTCTCATCTCAGGTTGACGATGCATGTACAGCTATTCAATCTCCAACAGGCGGACTGTTTGCTTGAAATCGAGGCCAAGGATAATCGACTGAAGTGGGCTTCAAGTGAGGCTGTCGAACAGGAGTCTATGGGTACGGGGATGCGGAAGTGCTGGGCACTAGTAGAAGAGCAGGGAGAATAGTACGAGGGCTTTGCATGTATGATTGTACACATATTCATTCTAGGATTATAAGGTGTTGGGATGTACAATTGTTGTATTATAGATCATGGTTACATTATATTGGGTAGGTATTAAGCATTATGTTTTGTTCAGAACGAGTACGAGCACAATTTCGTAAAGAAAACTCCTAATGGATAGATAGTTTTATCTTAACCAAGTATTTATAATCATCAAGTTAATCAACAATCAGAGTAATATACTCAAGACAGTAGTATCGTAGCGCTAAAGCTCGAGAGGTGTCCAAAGGTCAGCGGTTCTCTGCCAACAACTTGCGAAAACCAGCACAACATTGTTCTGCGTCATTATTGAAATCTTTTTTGTCCAGATCCAGATTAAACAGATACTCAATATTGACGATATTTAGGCCTCATTTAATCCTGATGATGTTGGCTACTGCCGGAGGTAGAGTAGTGACGTCATCACGTGATCCTTGACCCGACCCGTTGATGCTTCACCCGCGTTGTAGTGGAGACGCGTCAACTTGCACCACAACGGGCGCCATCAGGCATCTCAAGTACAATTATAAGTCAATTCTAAATGCGCGTGTTATTGTCGAAAGGCGAGTTCGAACAATGACGAGCTGGTTTGAAAGCGGTCGCCCGGCGCTACTGAGTGCAGTTGAGAGTGCCTGCAGTCTAATTGACCAGCAGATCAAGTCAGGTAAGAGGTCCGAGACTGGCATTTAAGACTCGGTGTCTTACTTACATTCACAGACCTTCAAAGAGCGGTTGAAAAGCTTGATGAAGCTTTAAGAGATCGCGATGATTACGCGTCGCGGGTCGACAAGCTTGTGACCGAGAACTCCCAACTCAAAGAACAACTGGACGAGTGGATTGCCACCGATCAAGGCACTGGCAAGGATGCAGATACTGCGCAGATATCGAAGCCAGCAGAAGCCAGCACTGGCTTGTCAGAGGATGAGCCAGACTGGAAGATGGAATGTGCAAAGGTCAGCTCCAAGTTCAAGGCACTCTCGGAGAACTTCAAAAAGGCCAAGGAAGCACTGCGGAAACGGAAAGACGAGCGTGATCGTTGGGCTGAGCATGCCACTTCATTGGAGAAGAAGATCCGGGCTTCTGAGGAAGAGCATGGTATTCAAATCGTCGACCGGAGCAGCAGAAGTACGAGAGCGAACACCCACTTGGATGTCACAACGGAACCAGAAGCATCCAAACCCAGCCCGAGCACAAGCTTTACCTCCGAGGCAGGACTTGATCAAGCAGATCTCGAGCTCCCTCCCCTCGCAGCCGCTTCCCTAAGCTCAGAAGGCAACGCACCAATTGCCGATACAACAGCAGCCAACCCCAATTCGGACTCAACGCAAAGCGACGACTCAAAACATGGTGATGAACTGCCACAACTACGACCAGACAACAATCCTGGATACGTACGCGTCAAAGAAGAGCCTTCTTCCGATTCACCCGTCATGATTTCAGAGAGGGCTGTGCGGAAGCGGAAGCGAAACGACCCTACCGATGACCCGCACGAGTCTCCAGTGCAGAAAGTTAAAACCGAGGTAATCGAAAGCTCGAGCCCTGTCGCTTCACGAGGACCTGCACCCTTCGAATTGCAGGAGAGCATTGATCTGGGAGACGTTGCGCAGCGGCTGTTGACGCCCAGAAAACGGAGGGAGCTGGAAGAGTCGCAAAGAAGAGAACAGGAACTAGGTGAGACTTTTGCTACAACAACGCCAAAACTTCTCTTCGTGAGGCCAGATCCTCAGCCTCAGACGGCGCGACCTTTGGAACCTACCTCTGCTCTCACACCTCTCAGTGTCAACCGAAGGATTAAAAGATCTAGTGGTGAGAAGCCGTCCGAGCCTGAACCCCGTAGGAAGGGTTTGAACCGTGGCATATCTGGCCTGGCCGATGACGGCGAAACCTACAGGAGAGACAGCAACATTGGGCTACAAAAAGGTGCTACTCCAGTCCCTAAGGGGCGGCTGGATACACTCTTGAACAGCCCATCTACACCATCAAACGAACCTATTATTCGCTCACCACGACCGCGAGCACGACCAAGTTTGATGGCAGAAGACCTGGCGATCCCCGGTAGAAGAGAGCTTCCATTTGAACAAGAGGCTAGATTAAAGTCCAAAACGCCAGGTCAACCAACTCCCGCAACAGCTCGAACTAGCGCAGCTAGTCACAGGCTTCCAGCTCAAGACACCCGGTCTCCCTTAGCAACAAAAGCTGGATCGACATCGATTCTGCGGAACAAACGGTTATCGGATCTTCGCCCCGACGACTTCAAGATCAACCCGCAAGCGAATGAAGGCCACGACTTTGCGTTCAGCGATGTTGTGCGCGACAAGGATGAGAGAGCCCGTCTACAAGGGTGTACCGACATGCATTGCTGCGGCAAACACTGGCGACCCATAGCGATCTCTCAGCGTCCAGATTCGCCTCTTACAGCAGCCCAACGACAAGAAGAGCAGAAGCTACTGGAGGACTACCTAGGCGACTTTTCGTACCGACTCGCAACGATGGACAGGGCAGAGAAGGACGAACTTTGGATCGAGGCCAAGACTCAGGCGTTGGCCAATAAGCATGGTAGGCATCGACACCATTACTCGCGCATGCAGAGTCCTCCAGGGTTCTGGAATTTTGACTTTCCAGACACCCAAGAGTTGGAGGCAGAGAGGGAGGAGGCTGCGAGACGTGAGAAGCGGACTGTGCAGGAGAGGTATAGGGAAGCTATGCGGCCAGGCGGCCGTTGGAAGTTTCGTGATGATTGAGTGTACTTATGAAGAAGGTTGTCAAAATGAGACAAGGTGTTCTGAGCCATTACTTTGTATGTTATAGAGATCCTTGGAGTTTAGGCGCGAGTGTTGACTTACCGAGGCACTGAGCGTTTGCATTATTACAATCTACGGGTCTTTTGGCGTCTAAACATGTTAATTATTTCTGTTCGGGTAATGTCTTCCACAGAGCAGTTTAACCAGCATCTCACGTCAAGACAAGATATATTTTTGTGAAATATATTGGAACAACTACCTATGGACTTACACGCAGGAAACAAAACACGTTAAAAGAGAATGGCTCAACAGGGATGTCGTTTGGTATCTACAACTAGAATTGAACCATAATACTGAGTCACGCACGGATCATCCAATGGCTCACGCACTCCAAACAAGTGCCAAGTTTGAGTCTTTATGCCTCAGACACCAACTTTCTATCAGTCCTTGCCTGTTGGGGCCTCCCCGACGCCGCTAATAGCCTAGCAGACTTGTGTGCTC